>JASVEL010010856.1:0-92188 GCA_032618575.1 Nicotiana noctiflora | reverse complement strand
GCGCCGCAGCGGTATATATATTGGATCGAACTGCACGCCGCAGTAATATTGTGCTTGGGCTGTAGGAGCCCCTCCGAGTCTGAACCCCCACAGTGAGCACGGGTACCCAAATTGGATCGGGCTACGCGCCGTAGCGGTCATATCATGCATTGCATTGCATTTAGCTACATCTGCTAGTCGTTATACTGTTTTGCTGGTACTTATTGGTACAGGTACAGTTGATATGGATTCTGTGACAGGGTATTCGATTACAGCTTTACATAGTGCTTTATTGCGGATTTCTTATCTGCGTTGTCTTACCCTTGTTTATTACCACTGAGTCTGGCAGTACTCATTTTACTCCCTGCACCTTGTGTGCAGATCCACGTACCTCTCAGCAGTGATCCAGTAGCTGTGCGAGGCGACATCTGTGGGATATACGAGGTAGCTGCAGAGTCCGCAGGACCCGATATTCCTTCTTACTGTCTTTTACTATGTATTGACGTTTCTTCCGTACTTGGTATCTTGTAAACTATTATACACTTTTGTTCATTAGAGGCTCATGACTCTTGACCCTGTGGTCTATGGGAGTTGGTGTATTATGGGACTTGGTTCCCCGTTTTCATTATATGTATCGTTGTTGCTTCGTGATTTATATGCTTAAATGGGCTAAAGTGAGCTTGTGGCTCCGTGGTTATTGTTAATTGGTCGGGCTGGCCTAGCAGTGTGCCGGGCACCATCACGACCGGATTTGGGGTCGTGACAAGTTGGTATCAGAGCCTAGGTTTACTAGGCCTCATGAGTCTTGAGCCGGTTAGTAGAGTCTTGTGGATCGGTACGGGGACGCCTGTACTTATCCTCGGGAGGCCGCGAACCTTTAGGAAAACTTCACTTTTCTTGAACTCTGTCGTGCGATCTTGTTGTTCTGAGAACTGAACTTCTATATTCTATTCTCTCGCAGATGGCGAGAACACAAGCATCAGGACGAGGTGAATGACCTCCATTGCCACCTGCTAGAGGTCGTGGGCGCGGTCGTGCTAGAGGTAGAGGTAGGGCAGCCGAGGCAGTGCCAGCTGACCCGCCCGTTGTACCTGTTCAGGAGCAGCCCCCAGTGGTTGATGCTCCAGCAGCCCCAGTTCAGGCCCAGACTATATCTATTGTTATTCCTGGTCTTTCAGGAGACTCTTGCTCAGATATTATCGGTGTGTTCCGGTTTGGCTCAGGTAGTTTAAGCTATCGCTACTGCAGCGACATCTCGGATAGGGGATGGTCAGCAGACCCCTGCAGCTCGCACACCCGAGCAGGTTGTTCAGGGACTTCAGACACCAGAGACGGTCCCCGCTCAGGTGGTTGCACCAGTTATTCCTCCAGCAGCACCAGCTCCAGAACATATAGTTCAGGCTATGCCTGATGACGAGCAGCGTCGTCTTGAGAGATTTGGTAGACTTCAGCCACCCCATTTCAGTGGCGTTGAGGGCGAGGATGCCCAGGGTTTCTTGGACAAGTGTCGGAGGATGTTGCGGACGGCTGGTATTCTTGAGTCCAGCGGAGTTTCATTTACTACCTTTCAGTTCACTAGTCCCGCATTTGATTGGTGGGAAGAGTTTGAGAGGCGTAGGCCTGCAGGAGCAGCACCTCTCACATGGCAGCACTTCTCTACTCTCTTTCTAGAGAAATATGTACCTCAGTCTCGTCGCGAGGAGCTACGTCGCCAGTTCGAGTGGTTGGTTCAGGGCGACATGTCTGTGACCCAGTATGAGCTCAGATTCACATAGTTGGCTAGGCATGCCACATGGATGATCCCTAATGATAGGGAGAGGATCATGAGGTTCATTAATGGCCTCAACTACTCTATCCGCATTCTTATGACCAGAGAGAGAGTTTTGTCATCATCATTTGAGCAGGTTGTTGATATGACACGCTCCATTGAGGCGGATCGTCGCCGAGAGAGAGGGAGCGGGAGGCCAAGAGGCCTCGTGGTTTTGGCAGTTTCAGTGGTGCTCCATCTAGAGGGCATTCCCAGCAGAGCAGAGGTTGCTCATCTAGACCTTCTCATTTAGGCCGCCCAGAGCAGAGCGGAGGTTCTTATGGTCGTGGTCGACAGGGGTTTCAGCAGGGTCAGTCATCACTTAGTGCCCTTCCAGCCCAGGGTGCAGCACCTACTTCATCAGCCCAGGGTTCTTCTGCGGCGAGGGGTTCCCTTCAGTCCCCTTCTCCAGCACCAGGTGCATGTTATGAGTGTGGGTGAGTTTGGCCACATGAGGAGACAGTGCCCTCGACTCTGTAGGGACATGACTCAGCATAGGGACTAGCCCTCATCTTCAGCACCATCTCAGTCTAGTAGAGGTGGAGGTCAGTCTTCTCGTGGTCGACCCAGGGGCGAAGAGAGATCTGGTGGAGGCCAGGTGCGATTCTATGCACTTCCTGACAGGCGTGATGCAGTTGCCTCTGATGCAGTGATTACAGGTATCATTTCTGTCTGTCACAGAGATGCCTCTGTTCTATTTGATCCAGGGTCCACATATTCTTACGTGTCCTCTTACTTTGCACATCATATGGGTGCGACTCGTGGTAGTCTTGATCTACCTGTTCATGTATCCACGCCTGTGGGTGATACGATTGTTGTGGATCATGTCTATAGATCCTGTGTTATATCTATTGGGGGTCTGGAGACCCAGGCAGATTTGTTATTATTGGGGATGTTGGACTTTGATGTTATATTGGGTATGGACTGGTTGTCTCCGTACCATGCTATATTGGACTGTCATGCTAAGACAGTTACGTTGGCCATTCCTGGTATTTCTCAGATTGAGTGGTGGGGTTCGACCGATTTCGTCCTTAGCCGTGTCATTTCGTTCTTAAAAGCTCAGAAGATGGTCGAAAAAGGGTGTTTATCATACTTGGCTTTTGTGAGAGATCTGGGAGCTGAGTCTCCTAGCATTGATTATGTACCTGTTGTGAGGGACTTTCTAGATGTATTCCCCTTAGACCTACCGGGCATGCCGCCGGATAGGGATATTGATTTTGGCATTGACTTGGTGCCGGGCACTCAGCCCATATCCGTTCCTCCTTATCGGATGGCACCAGCTGAGTTGAAAGAACTAAAAGAGCAGCTTCAAGAGCTTCTGGATAAGGGTTTCATCCGTCCTAGCGTGTCCCCGTGGGGTGCGCCGGTATTATTTGTTAAAAAGAAAGATGGTTCCATGCGAATGTGTATTGATTATAGGCAACTGAACAAAGTGACAGTGAAGAACAAGTACCCTCTACCGCGCATAGATGATTTGTTTGATCAGTTACAGGGTGCGAGGGTGTTTTCTAAGATCGATCTTCGTTCAGGCTATCATCAGCTGAAGATCAGGGACTCGGATATTATGAAGACTGCATTCCTGACCCGATATGGTCATTATGAGTTTCTGGTGATGTCGTTTGGGCTGACCAACGCCCCAGCAGCATTTATGCATCTGATGAACAGTGTGTTCAGACCCTATTTGGATTCATTTGTGATTGTGTTCATTGATGAATAGTCAGGAGGAGCATGCTCAGCATTTGAGTATTGTGTTGCAGAGATTGAGGGAGGAGAAACTATATGCTACATTCTCCAAGTGCAAGTTTTGGCTCGAGTCCGTAGCATTTCTGGGGCATGTGGTGTCTCGTGATGGTATTCAGGTTGATCCGAAGAAGATAGAGGCGGTGCAGAGTTGGCCTAGACCGTCCTCAGCTACAAAGATTAGGAGTTTTCTTGGCTTGGCGGGATATTATCGCCGGTTTGTTCAGGGATTTTCATCCATTGCTTCTTTATTGACTAAATTGACCTAGAAGGGTGCACCATTCGTATGGTCGGATGAGTGCGAGGAGAGCTTTCAGAAGCTCAAGACAGCTTTGACCACAACTCCAGTGTTAGTATTGCCATCAACTTCAGGTTCATATACTGTTTACTGTGATGCCTCGAGAGTGGGTATAGGTTGTGTGTTGATGCAGGAAGGTAAGGTAATTGCTTATGCTTCTCGGCAGTTGAAGCCACATGAGAAGAACTATCATGTTCATGATTTGGAGCTAGCCGCCATTGTTCATGCCTTGAAAATTTGGAGGCACTATTTGTACGGCGTGTCTTGTGAGGTGTATACCGACCATTGTAGTCTCCAGCACTTGTTCAAATAGAAAGACCTTAATTTGAGACAGCGGAGACGGCTTGAGTTACTTAAGGATTATGACATTACTATTTTATATCATCCGGGAAAGGCCAATGTGGTGGCCGATGCTTTGAGCCGGAAGGCGGTCAGTATGGGGAGCTTGGCATATATTCCAGCCGAGGAGAGGCCATTTGCTTATGATGTTCAGGTGCTAGCCAATCGGCTAGTGAGGTTAGATATTTCGGAGCCCAGTCGGGTATTGGCTTGTGTTGTATCTCGGTCATCTCTATATGATCATATTCGTGAGCACCAGTATGATGATCCACATTTGGCAGTCCTTAGGGACAAAGTTCAGCATGATTATGCTAGAGATGTCACCATTGATAGTGACGGCGTATTGAGGATGCAGGGCCGGATATGTGTGCCCAATATTGATGGCCTTCGTGAGTTGATTCTGGAGGAGGCCCATAGCTCATGGTATTCTATCCATCCAGGGGCCGCGAAGATGTATCAAGATTTGAAACAGCACTATTGGTGGAGAAAGATGAAAATGGACATTATTAGACATGTAATACAGTGCCTCAACTGTCAGCAGGTTAAGTACGAGCATCAGAGGCCCGGTGGTGTATTTCAGCGCATTGATATTCCCGAGTGGAAGTGGGAAAGGATCACTATGGACTTTGTTACTGGACTCCCTCGGACAGCGAGGAAGTTTGATTCTGTTTGGGTGATTGTGGACAGGCTGACCAAGTCAGCTCACTTCATTCCTGTTAGTACTACCTACTCATCTGAGCGGTTGGCAGCGATCTTTATTCGGGAGATTGTCCGGTTGCATGGAGTCCCAATGTCTATCATATCCGACAGGGGTACTCAGTTCACTTCTCAGTTTTGGAGAGCATTTCAGCGAGAGATAGGTACGCGGGTTGAGTTGAGTACTGCATTTCACCTCCAGACAGACGGGCAGTCGGAGCACACTATTCAGATCCTGGAAGATATGTTGCGAGCATGTGTGATTGACTTTGGTGGTTCGTGGGATGAGTTCTTACCACTTGCCGAGTTTGCCTACAACAACAGTTATCAGTCGAGTATTCAGATGGCCCCGTATGAGGCATTGTATGGCAGACGATGTAGATCCCCCGTGGGATGGTTTGAGCCTGGTGAGGATAGATTGATAGGGACTGAGTTAGTTCAGGATGCTCTGGATAGAGCAAAGTTGATCCAGGAGAGGCTTCGTACAGCACAGTCTCGTCAGAAGAGTTATGCGGACCGTAGAGTTCGAGAGTTGTCTTTCATGGTTGGTGATAGAGTATTGTTGAAGGTTTCACCTATGAAGGGTGTCATGAGGTTCGGGAAGAAAGGGAAGTTGAGTCCCAGGTACATTGTTCCTTTTGAGATACTTAGGAGAGTTAGAGAGGTGGCATATGAGTTGGCTTTGCCGCCCAGTCTATCCAGTGTTCATCCAGTATTCCATGTGTCTATGCTCCGGAAGTACATTGGAGATCCGTCTCATGTATTATACTTCAGTACCATTCAGCTTGATGGTGATTTATCCTATGATGTGGAGCCTACTGCTATTTTGGGTCGTCAGGTGATAAAATTGAGGTCCAAGGAGATTGCATCAGTAAAGGTTCAGTAGAGAGGTCGACCCGTGGAAGAGGCCACTTGGGAGATCGAGCGGGAGATGCGGCGCAGATATCCTCACTTGTTTGAGACTTCAGGTATGTTTCTTGACCCGCTCGAGGATGAGCTTTTGCTTAAGAGGGGGAGAATGTGACGACCCGGCCCGTCGTCACGGGAATTACCACCCCTTTATGTTGTAATTACATGTTTTATGACTTTATATCAGTGTTAGAGTCTATCGGGTGAGTTAGGAGTGATTTGGATTGAAAATGAGGCATATAGCCTTTTTGAAGGAAACTTGAATAAGGAAAGTCAACCCGGAGTTGACTATTTGGTTAGAGGGCTTGTAATTGAATTCTGATGATTCGGTTAGTTCCGGGAGGTGATTTGTGACTTAGGGGAGCAATCGGAATTAAATTTGGAGGTCCGGTGTAGAAATAGGCTTGAATTGGCTAAGGTTGAATTTTGGCGAAATCCGAACGGTAGGTGAGATTTTGATCCGGGGGTCGGAATGGAATTCCGACAGTTGCAGTAGCTCCGTTAGGTGATTTTGGATGTTCCTGCAAAATTTCAGGTCATTCGGACGTCGTTTGGTCGGGTTTTTCATGGAATGTGTAATTCGGAAGTTTTGAAGAAACTTAGGCTTGAATCCGTGTGTAATTGGTGATTTTGATGTTTAGGATGGTGTTTTTATGCTTGGAACAAGTTCGTATCGTGTTTTGGGGTATGTTGGTGGTTTTCGTTGGGGTCTCGGGGGCCTCGGGGTGAATCCGGACCATCATCCGGCACTTTGAAATAAGAAATGGTCTGCTGTAAATTGCAGATAACTGGGCAGTGATTTAGCCTTCGCGTTCGCGAGGGCAATTCCCGTGTTCGCGTAGGCCAGGTTCAGCATGCAACCCATTCGCGAGTAAGGTATCGCATTCGCGTATTGGAAAGGCTATGAAGCATCGCGAACGCGTGGGTGAAGGTCGCGTTCCCGTAGAGGGAAATCATTAGGCATCGCGTTCGCGTGGATCGTGGCCGCGTTCGCGTAGAAGGATCTCCGGATGGCTGAAGAAAATGTGGATCGCAAACGTGTATGGCATGTCGCGTTCGCGAAGGTTATTTTGGGCAGAGCGTCGCGGACGCGTGAGAGGCGTCGCGAACGCGATGAAGAGATTTGGCTGGCAGTGAGTTTAATTACAGAACATAACCAGTAGCGGGTTTAATACCCAAAACCTCCATTTTTGAGTTCCAAGAGAAGAAATTGACGGGAGATTGCTGGGAAATCATCGGGGTTTCGTTGGAGGTAAGTTTTGTGGCTTAATTACATCATTTTATAAATGAAATCCTTGATTAAATCCCTGTAAATGGATGATTAAAGGTGGGTTTGAGCCCTAGGCCAAAATTGAAGAAAAATACTAATTTGAATGGGCAAATGGAGTCCGATTTTGGTAAATTTTATATGCCTAGACTCGTATCGAGATGAGGGATTTCGAATATGTGGCTTTTGTAATTTTTTGAGAAGTGTACCGAAAGTCAGGTTTTGACAACTTTGTGAATTTTGATGTAAATTGAGTTGTATTAATTGGGTGTCGTCCCATTGGCCTAATTTGTTTTGTGTCTACTGTATTTGATCAGATTCTACACGTGCGAAGCTTGATTCTCGTGGAAAGGGCATTGCGGAGTAGTCATCGCACTGTATTGAGGTGAGTAATAGATGTGGGTGATGACCAGCGGGTTCGAAACCCTGGTATACCACTTTGTGACGTTGTATAGCGACGAGACACGTACTCTCTTGCGAGTGCGGGGTCGATTGTGATTGGGGACTATGGCTTAGTCCGACTTGTTGGCACTATGTTATGATAATTGGCTATCCTTGATCCGTTGAACCTCCTTCTCGGATGGTTGCATACTATACTGTGATATTGGCTACTCTTGAGCCGTTGAACCCCCTTCTTGGGCGGTTGAGTATACTTGTGGGCCGTGAGCCAGTTATTGGATCCCGCGAGGATCGTTATCATTGTCTTATCATATTGACATGTTAGTTACTACCAGTCCGTAGCTACCTCTGTTATCATGCTATTTCCAATCTGTGGAACTTGATATTTCTGTTTTCAACTGAAAAATGATAAAAGAGTTTTCAAAAACTACTTTGAGCTTGCGAGGCTGTATTTGCATATTAGCTGACTGGTAGTGGATCGGGTTGTGCGCCGCAGCGGTGTATATGTTGGATCGGACTGCACGTCGCAGTAATATTGTGCTTGGGCTGTAGGAGCCCCTCCGGAGTCTGAACCCCCACAGTGAGCACGGGTACCCAAATTGGATCGAGCTACGCGCCGTAGCGGTCATATCATGCATTGCATTGCATTTAGCTACATCTGCTAGTTGTTATACTGTTTTGCTGGTACTTGTTGGTACAGGTACAGTTGATATTGATTCTGTGACAGGGTATTTGATTACAGCTTTACATAGTGCTTTATTACGGATTTCTTATATGCGATGTCTTACCCCTGTTTAATACCACTGAGTTTGGCAGTACTGATTTTACTCCCTGCACCTTGTGTGCAGATTCAGGTACCTCTCAGCAGTGATCCAGTAGCTGTGCGAGGCGACATCTGTGGGATATACGAGGTAGCTGCAGAGTCCGCAGGACCCGATATTCCTTCTTACTGTCTTTTACTCTGTATTGACGTTTCTTTCCGTACTTGGTATCTTGTAAACTATTATACACTTTTGTTCATTAGAGGCTCATGACTCTTGACCCTGTGGTCTATGGGAGTTGGTGTATTATGGGACTTGGTTCCCCGTTTTCATTATATGTATCGTTGTTGCTTCGTGATTTATATGCTTAAATGGGCTAAAGAGAGCTCCTAGCTCTGTTCTTGTTATTGATTGGTCAGGCTGGCTTAGCAATGTGCTGGGCGCCATCACGACCGGATTTGGGGTCGTGACATTTAACTCACCTGAGTGAGAAAGGTTTAGAATTGCTGTTCAAATTTGGTTTAAAGTCTGTTGAAGGTATTGTTGTTTGGGGCTTTGGTTTGATATCATTATAGTGTAGTTTCATCCTTACTGCTTAAAATTTGGGTTTCTTTCTGGGAAGTCCACTGTTCCATTGATTTTGGGGTTGAAGTTGGCTCGTTTTGGTTTTCCTTTCTCCAAAATTTGTTCTGTTGATTTGTATTGGTCTGGTACTCCTGGGAATCTACTACTGTTCACTGTTTGTTGTTTGTTGATGCTTGTTACTGGCTGTTGTGTATCGCTGTTGTTCCACTGATCTTCCTCTTCTTTGGTTTCCTATACCAGGTGCATATCTCTATCAATGTAGCTCATTGAAGATGAAATAAAATGCTCATGGATATAGTTCAGTCAAAGGATGCCTATTGTGTTTAGGTTATGTTAGTTGTATATTTTCTTACTATATGAATGATGGATGCATATCTGTATAAATAAAACTGTCGAACTATGGACTGTTATAATTTTTGTATTTAGTTTATGTTAGCTCATGAGTTGTTCAGTAATAGGTTCAGCCAATTGGGATCTGTTAAGGCAATAAAATTGAAGGAAAAGTCATGAATTAGTTATTGTTTCTGCTGCAATTGATTAATATATATTGTAATACACTCAGTTTAATTCTAACATTTTTAGGAAACTGTTTACGTTAAAATGAGGTTTTAGCATTATATGTAATAGATCAATATTATAATTGGTAACATGTCATTAATGAACTAGGCTAAATCACGCTAATCTGCTATTAAATTGAATCTGAATTAAACTAGGATAGGTTAGTTTAAATTGATAATTGATATCTTTTATTTTGAATAATTCGACTACTGCGTTAGTGTAAATAGTTGTACATTTGACATTATATTCGTTAAGGTTTTAAGTAGTTCATGACACTGTTGCCTAAAGGTTTGGTGCACATTAAGTGAAAAATTTTCTTAATTTAATCGATTACACGCACGAGTTATTGACAAAAATCAATGTAGCTGAAATGAGAAGTTCAATATAAGACTTAACCAAATAATGCTTAAATAATAATTAGTAACTAGGTTTTACTCTCATTTAGGATTAGAGATGAAACATGTATGAAATGTAGTACTCTAGGATTGACCTTTAAAAATAAATAAGACGAGCCTCGCTCAATAAAACATAAAATTGCGGGGCCCTCCTAAGCGTACATATTTTAAAAATACTTAGATTGCAGGACATGCCATATAGAAAATTTCACGGCATTCTAAAAATAATAACACGTCAGTATCTTTAGGCGCGCATTTAATAATTTTATCTCCCTAAAATCGGGTACGCATTTATTTGACCCAAATCCAAATCTCAATGAAGTCAGAACAAATCAAAAACTGTGGACGCATTTATGCGATGCAGTTCGAAACGCAATCTCACGACATTGTAATCCCCTTTAAATGTAATAAATAATAAAAGCGGTTCGAAGTAATAATTGGCACATAAGTTCATAATTGTTAAAAATCAGACAATTAAGCCGAATATGGTAGTTGAGCGACCGTTCTAGAACCACGGAACTCGGAAATGCCTAACACCCTCTCCCAGGTTAAAAGAATTCCTTATGCAGATTTATGGTTCGTGGACATTTAAATAGAGACAAACCTTTCCTCAATTCGGGATTCAAACCGGTGACTTGGGACACCATAAATATCTCAAGTGGCGAATCTAAATCTCTTAATAAATGAATCCCATTTTGATTGTCCTTTAATTGGAAAAACTCCCTTTTACATCTCGCGCCCTCGCGGGTAGCGAAAAAATGAGGTGCGACAGGTACCGCCTTATTTTTCCACATGTGCGTAACAATGTCCCACCTTATTCTGCCACATTTGCAACCCATGTATAGGCATATAACATATCCCGCCTTATTACGCCACATTTTCAAAACATCAATAACAACAACAACATGGCAAAGACCTCGTGCATCACAGCAGCAACAACCACACGGTAGATACCTCTTGCATTACAATATCAACAACCGCACGACAGAAACCTCGTGCTTCACAATATAAACAACCGCAAGGCAGAAACCTCGTGCTTTACAATATCATGTACAACATAATAAATGAAAATACATATATATACAGGAACAAGTCAGAGAATCAGCTCAAGAAATTCCGTTCACCAAAAGACGGTACAACTAACTACCAAGGAATAATCGTAACAGGGAAATACTAAGTGCAATAAGAACAACTCAACAAGGGAGAAAATACTACGAAGCAACGATTCCATAATACGTATTTCAATAGTGAAAGAGTTAACATAAGTCACATAAATATAATGAAGGAAAAATATCAACTAAACATAGGATATCTAACTTCTTTTTAATTAGGCCCAATTAATTACATGAGAGACAAGAATAATAATTTCTAATTTAAGACAAGCAGTTAGGAAGGATAATATGGATAGATAAGGGTAAATGTCTTCAGTTTACCAAGTAAAGCTCAAGTAGGAAACAAGAATAAACCAAAAGGGCAAATAAATTCCAAGTAAGTCATGTAGAAGTGAAACTAATAATAGGAAGCTCAATTTTATCAAGAACAACTCCATATTCGATGATTTCTAGGATCTAAGAGCCAAAAAGGACAATTTTCCATAGATAAATCCGAGCACGCACTCAACACCTCGCGTACAAGTAATACAATCAACAAGAAAGACTCAAATCCTAAGGGGAAGTCCCTCACACAAGGTTAGGCAAGATACTTACCTCACACCGGCTAAAATCAACTAGCAACCACGTTCTTGCCACGAGCTCTCAACTCCAAATTGCCCGAATCTATTCAATTAAATCACACATTGTAAATAAGATCTCAAACAACTGATTCTACTATTTTATTCAAAGCTAAAGTGCGAAATTAACCAAAATGACCAAAATTCTCCTTAGGCCAACGTCTCGGAATCGAGTAATTTTCATATTTTCAGAACCCTCTTACACTCACAAGTCTAACCATATAAAAATCTCTCAAATCAGAGATCAAATACCCCCTCAAAACTCAATAATTTGGTCTACGAAGTTCTACCCATTTTTATCAAAAATCTAAAATTAAAGGATAAAATTAAGAGGGGATTCATTGAAATTAGTGAAAGTAGAGTGAGAAACACTTACCCAAGTCACCCAGGTGAAAACCCCTCCAAATATTGTGCTCTCCCGAGCTCCCAAATCAAAAATATGAAAAAAGGCATAAACCCTCGTTTGAAGAAAATATATTCTGGCCTGGTTTGCAAAGCAATGTGATCGTGGACAAAAATGATGCGATTGCGCTGAGGAAATATCCACTATTGAAAAATGAGCTATGCGATCGCGAAAGCCAAAATGTGATTGCGTAGTGGAGGAATTTCTACTGTTCAAGGTTAATCTTTGCGACCGCGAAGAGGAAGATGCGATCGCGTAAAAGGAAGGATTAAATCTATGTGAACGCGGTCATTGTTGTGTGAATGCGATGAAGAAACGCGCAGACTATTGCGATCGCGAACCTGATCATGCGATTCCGTTGAGGAAAATTATACCTCCTCCAACTTACTCTACGTGATCGCGGAGGAGAAGACGCGAACGCATAGAAGAAACCCAGCTGACAGATAACATCAGTTCAAAAATGGGGAAAAATAATCCGTAGGCCATCCGTAACACACCCGAGGCCTCCGGGGCCCCAACTAATCATGCACACAAGTCATATAACCCAACACGGACTCGCTCGAACTTTTAAATCACATAAAATAACATCAAAATGACGGATCAAACCAAGAATCAAGCTTATGAACTTCCAAATCCTCAAAATATGTTTTTGACCAAACACCCAACCATACCATGTCCGAATGACCTGAAATTTTGCATGCACATCCAAAATGACATGAACAAGCTACAGCAACTTCTGAAATTCCAAACCGACTCTCGGATCAAAGATTCACTATTGGGCCGGAACTTCAAAAATTCAAACTTCGGCATTTTAAGCGTAAATGAGCGACGGACCTCCAAATTACATTCTGAACATGCTCCCAACACCAAAATCACCAAACAGAGCTAACAGAACTATTGAATTTCCATTTTGAGATCATCTTCACACTGCTCTGAATACGAACCATTTTTTAACTCTTAAGCACCCATCTGGGGACTAAGTGCCCCAAAACACTCCGAACAACGTCCCAGTAACCAAAATAGCATAAATAAACTTAGGAAAATTAGTTAATGGTGGATCGGTGCATAAATTATAAAAATGACCAGCCGGATCGTTACAAACACCTCCATAGTCTACGTGACACATATTTGCTTTTCCAATTAGTGAAATAATTCCAAATGTATACTATCTTCAACTCTATCTTGATGGACAACAAATTATGTCCTTCAAAAATACAGATTATATTAATAGGATGGTAGATAATCCTATGATTAAAAAAATAATGTTAACTGGATTTTTTACAATGAATAGAAAAAACGAAAATGGTATGAATTTAAATTTATTATATCGAGAATTTTCAAAACATTTTGTTTGGTCCGCAACATACAAAAAGTGGTCTCATCACCAACAAGGATATTCTATTAATAGAGTTGTAACATGTCATCCAAATGAAGGAGAAATATACTATCGTAGATTGCTCTTAACGAACGTAAGAGAACCAAAATCATATAAAGATTTGCGAAGTGTAAATGGAATAATTTGTGACACGTTTAGAGAAGCCGCTGAAAATGAGGATTGTTACTTTGCGATAGTAATTTAATAGAGTGCATGTCAGAAGTAGTAAGTTACAAAATGACACCCAGTATAAGAGACTTATTTGTTGTACTATTAGTTTATTACAATCCCGTTAATCTAAGAGAGTTGAGGGAAAAATTTGAATGCCTGATGTTTAAAGATTTCAAAAAATACCCAAACATACATACAAGAGAAATTTGTTACAAAGTGCTAAATCATATTAGTGATATTCTTCATTCAATGGGTCGTGATATCAATGAATTTGAACTAATTCAGAACAAAATCCAGTCATCTGCAATAGCCAAAGAAGCTAAAAATGTACATTTTGAAATGTCAAAGTATCATATTTTTTTCTCCATGACATGAGTTAGAGAAAGATAACCCATTTGCCTATACATTATTTTCTAACTTAGCAAAAAAAGAACAACAAAAGAATTCAATCTCTTGGGTGTGGGAAGAAGAAAACATGTCAAAGTTGTGCACTCTCTTTATATGTCACGATCCAACTTTTCCTCTGTTGGATTTCGTGATGGCACCTAGTCTTAAGGACTAGGTAAGCCTAATAATTGCGGAATAACAACCAAGAATAATAACATCTAGTTTTATTCTGAAATAAAAATTTTATACAATGAATATCTTCCCGAAACCCGATAGTACAAGTCATAAGCTCTATAGAGTTTTTTCTTACAATTTCTAGACACAATCGTAAGGAAATAAGTATAGTAATGAGAACATAAATAAGAAGGTGACTCCGAATCCTGCAATCACATAAACAGGTTTACCTTGAGTCTCCATTGCAATGAATAACTACTAACGATCCAATACCTGGGTCTGTACACAAAAAAATATATAAAAGTGTCGTATCAGCACAACTGACTCCATATGCTGGTAATTGCCTAGCCTAACCGCGATGAAATAGTGACGAGGCTACGACTAGACTATCAAATAAACTTGTGCAAGATAGCATAAAAATAATAGGAAGCAGATAACAATGATGGCAATAATGATCAACCAATGGTATCAGTGGCAGGGAAAAAGACAACATAATTATTTCTCAACAAATAATAAATAAAAGTACAATCAATTAATGAAGTCCTTCAAATACAAGTCTTTCGCCTTTATATTCTTCAAGTAATAATCTCTTAGATAATATGACTTTCAATGAATATATAGTTCGAGTATATTTCCTTCAAATAAATATCTTTCAAATAAGTATGTTTCGAGTATAATTCGTTCGAGTACAGGTCACCTTGTGACGCCTCATTTCATAATCACAATAATATTGGCCTCAACTCACTTTCATATTTTTGGCCATATTTATATTACAAGAGCCGGGACAACTCACGCGCCATTAAATGAAATCATAATATATTTCCTAGCACCTCGTGCCTATATTATAATTTGTCATTAATAAAATAATTATATTTTTTCTGGCACATTGTGCCCACATATTTCTATCTCGCATTTAGCAAAAACATTCTCATGTTACTCAATTTATATGGTCCATAACATAATACAATTAAGAATGCTCAAAGAGTCTCTTTTACGTAATATAAAGTAGAGTACAACTTTCAATCCATTTAGGAAATCAACTAGAAAAGATGAAGTTATATTTCAAAATTATATGATAAAGAAAATACCCTTTTCAATTAAAGTATAATATCGAATGAATTATTACCTTTAATATGAGATATCAATAAATCAAAATGTAAAAGAAATTTCTTTTTAAGTAAAGTACAACCTCAAATGGTTTAAGGAAAATTTAGCTGAGAAATCTATAGAGTTAAAAATGTAACAATTATTGAAATTTGAAGTATTCAACATATAAAAATAATAACGCGAAGTATTGTAAACACTATGGAACCCAACACAAAGATCACAACGGTGAAGGGACCTAAACGGTTAATACAGTTGAATTGTTAATAACAAGTAACAGAAAAAACAGAAAGTGAACGTAAAGGACAATATAACTCAATTAGAATCAGGAAAATCAAGGACAAGTGCACGACATCATCCTTCGTGCTTTTACTCTCGTCCTTACCATAAGAAACAAAATAAACTGCACGACATCACCCTTTACGCTTTTACTCTCATCCTCACCATGAAATCAATATAATCGGCACGGAATTGTACGTCGTGCAGCATGGCATCAGCCTTCGTTCTTTACAGTCTTTCTCACAAAATCATACATGGCATCGTCCTTCATGCTTTAATACTCTTCCTCACAAAATCATACACGGCATCACCCTTCGTGCTTTAACACTCTTCCTCACCCAAACAACAATCACAAGAAATAAGGGCAAGGAACTAAATGAAATCACAATAAAATTCTGTCAAGGGGAACAATAGTACAACAATCAAATCCCGGTAAAGGAAACAACATCAAAACAATAACATCCCGCCAAGGGAACAATAGTATAACAATCAAATCCTGGTAAGGGAAACAACATCAAAATAATAACATCTCGTCATGGGAACAATAGTACAACAATCAAAACACTAACATCCCGACAAGGAAACAGTAATATTTTAATAATATTCCGACAGGTGAACTGTCATGACCCTAGTTCACCAATCGTGAACATGTCGTGATGGCACCCGATCCCCACGACTAGGTAAGCCAAGCACATTGCGGAAAATACAAATTATGAACATTCAATAATAAATAGCGGAAAAATAATATGAAAGGGGATGTAATCCGTGCCGCTTGGCACATACACCCGTCAAAACACACTGTATATAACACCACCAAGACCCGGAATCTCACGGGTAACACATACTAAAAGAGAGTATAAAACTGTGGCTCTATGTGTACAGAGTATCTAACAACGAAATGAAGGAAAAATGTCCGCTAATACTATCAGAATAGAAGGAAAGCCTCCGGATCCGCGGACGTAGCAGATCATACCTCGAGGTCTCCCAATGAGCTGCTGAATAACCTAATATGAGCCTGTCCTAATGTACCTGGATCTGCACAACAAAAGTGTGCAGAAGAGTAGCATGATTACACCATGGCGGTACTCAGTAAGTGCCAAGCCTAACCTCGATGGAGTAATGACGAGGAAGGCCAGGGCCCTACTGAGAGAAACAGTAACATAATGATATTAACAATATTAAGCAGTTTAGATGATAATAACTTTGGAATAACAACAATAAAGTGATTACTACAACCGTCTACAATTAAGTAACAACAAGTAACAAACTCAATCAATAACTCAGGATCTCCGGGAATTGAACCCGCAGTGCCTACCAACAACTCAGGATCTCCGAGAATCGAACCCGCAGAACTCAATCAATAACTCAGGATCTCCGGGAATCGAACCCGCAGTCCCTACTATTAACTCAGGATCTCCGGGAATCGAACCCGCAGTCCCTACCAATAACTCGAGATCTCCGGGAATCGAACCCGCAGTCCCTACCAATAACTCAGGGATCTCCGGGAATCGAACCCGCAGTCCCTACCAATAACTCAGGATCTCCAGGAATCAAACCTGCAATCCATAAACAATATCACTCCGGGACTCTGGGAATCGAACCCACAGCCCTGGGATCTTCGGGAATTGAACTCGTAGTCCACCAACACAACAATTAAAGAAAAGCACAGAGAGAATATAGTATGCTTAACTACAACTTCACTAAAAAACTAGTATCAACAATTTTCAAGAAGTTCAAATAAGACAATTAGGCAATTAGACAGATAAATCCTATCTAATCATGTTTTTCTAGTGAATGTCAGGTAAATGTAACAATTTAATCCGCTAAGAACAGGAATATCACTAACCGGACAACTTAAGTAAAGTGTGTTACAACAACCAGCGCATGTACATGCCCATCACCTCGCGTACAAGGCATTTAAACTATCACATAATATCCTAGGGGTGAAAGTTCCCCCACACGAGGTTAGACAAGCCACTTACCTCGACTCCGATACAAAACCACTAAGAGACAACTCTCTTGCCACGAATGTCGGCCTCCACAGGTATAATATCTGATAAAAATCAATAGAATCACATCAAAATAGGCCAATTGGGCATTACCCAATCAAAACAACTCAAAATACACCAAAACCCCCAAGTTGCCAAAACTCGACTTTTGGTACGCTTATCGCAAATTCACGAAAATTATGTATTCGGGTTCCTTATCTCAATACGAGTCCGTGCATATAAAATTTATCGAAATTGGACTCCGTTTGCCCATTCAAATCAAAGGTTTTCTAAAATTTAGGCATAGGGCTCAAACCCTCCATTAATCCTCCATTAACAGTGAAATAATCACAAATTTCATGATAAACTAACGAATTAAGGTCAAGAAACTTTCCCGCCGATGATTTCCCGATGATAACCCGGTGTTTCCCCTTCAATACCCTCTCTTGGAGCACAACAATGGCGTTTTTGTGTAATAGGCTGCGTCTGAAATGTTTCTGGACTTAAAGTCACTGCCAGGCCAATTAACTCTACGCGATCGCAGCACTTGGCTCGCGATCGCGATGCACAACTCCTGGGCGACCAGTTTTTCCTCTACGCGATCGCGTGGGCTCAGCCACGATCGCAGTGCTCAACCTGGCCATTCTACGCGATCGCATCACCTCGACCGCGATCGCATTGCTTTCGATTAAAACCTTACGCGATTGCACCAGAAACCTCGCGATCGCGATGACCAAGCCCTTAACCTTACGCGATCGCATCCCTCACGTCGCGATAGCGAAGAACAACTTCCAGTTCTCACTCCGATACCCTACGCGATCGCAGACTCAACCTCCCGATCGCAGAGCTTCCCAAATTCACCCTACGCGATCGCATACATAGCTTCGCGATCGCGAAGCACAAAAATTCTCTGCATTTATTGCAGCAGAAACAGCTGTGCCTTTGGAACAAATTGGTCCGTTTGGACCCCCGAACTCATCCCGAGGCTCCCGGGACCCCAACGAAAACCACCACCATACAACAAAACACAATACGAACTTGTTCCAATCATAAAAACACTATCCTAAACATCAAAATCACCATTTTCACACGGATTCAAGCCTAAGTTTCTTCAAAACTTCCGAAATCAACATTCAATCAAAACCCCGACCAAACGACGTTCGAATGACCTGAAAATTTGCGGACATATCCAAAATCACATAACGAATCTATAAAAATTGTCGGAATTCCATTCCGACCCCCGGATCATAATCTCACCTATCGTTCGGATTCGCCAAAATTTCAAACTTCGGTATTTCAAGCCTAATTGAGCTACAGACCTCCAAAATACATTCCGGACCAGCTCCCAACCCCGAAATCACCTAACGGAGCTAATGGAACCATCGGATTTCCGTTTCGAGGTCGTCTTAATACTGTTCCAACTACGGACCATTTTCCAACTTTAAAGCTCCCATTTAGGGACTAAGTGTCCCAAAATGTTCCAAATTTCAGAACCGACTCTCCCGGCAAACCACAATAGCAGAAATGAACTTAGGAAAGCAGTTAAATTGGGGATCGGGGCGTAATTTTCTAAAACGACCGGCCGGGTCGTTACATCTTCCCACACTTAAAAGATTCGTTCATCCTCGAACGAGCATAGAAAGCATACCTGGAGTGGTGAAAAGTTGAGGGTACTAGTTGCGCATATCCTGCTCGGTCTCCCAAGTCGCCTCCTCGGCCGGCTGACCCCGCCATTAAACCTTTACTGAAGCAATGTTCTTTGACCTTGGCTTCCTGACTTGCCTGTCCAGGATGGCCACTAGCTCCTCAACATAAGACAGATCCTTGTCTAGCTGAACAGAAGTGAAATCCAACACATGCGACGGGTCACCATGGTATCTCCGAAGCATAGAGACATGAAATACGGAATGGACTCCGGCTAGGCTGGGAGGTAAGTCCAACTCATAAGCAACCTCCCCAACATGCCTCAAAACCTCAAAAGGGCCAATAAATCTGGGACTCAGCTGAGCACATTAGCCTGATATAATTTGAAGATATTCCCTCTTGTTCAAACAATTAAGTCTTAGAGCCTAATTCCAACATTCGGAATTCTGTGTCAGGCTTGTTTTCATCAAGAGATCACTCAATATTCCTCAAACGCCGTCCTCAAACATGACTGCATAACCTCGTTGGATTCTTACCTTGCAACACAAAATCCACAGGACCACGATAATATTTTATGATCAAATTAGCCAAAAATTCAACGAATCGGATGCTCCCATTGCACCTCATGATCTACATAGGTCTCGTTCCAACTTTTACAATACTGACACGATGGAAGAGATGTGCCGATATCCATAACCAACTACTGAATCAACAATTCATTGGGTCTATACTCCTGACAAGATCCATTACCTTGTCCTAAACCAGAGGATGATCCTTTCCTCTATAATATACTTCATATAATCAATTTGCACTGATCCCAAATCACATAATCTCATCTCACCGAGTACGAACTGCTCAGGCAATAAGCCACATCAGACATAATCAAAAGTCCAACAAGATGACACAATGTGCTAGTAATCCACTAATTCGTACGTGATACAAAGGAAGGCGAACACTAGAGAGAACTATTCAACTCTCACATAAACATGGACCTCCTCAGAAAATAGGAAACAGAACACATGAAAGCAATTATAAACGCTGAAATAAACATCACACTATTACGGCGTGCAACCCAATCCCAACAATATGACCATGGCAGTGTGCCACCTGGTCCCAACAATATAACCATGGCGGCGTGCCACCTGATCCCAACAATATAACCATGGCGGCGTGCCACCCGATCCCAACAATATAACTATGGCGGCGTGCCACCCGATCCCAACAATATTACCATCGCGGCGTGCCATCCGATCCCAACAATATAACCATGGCGGCGTGCCATCCGACCCCAACAATATAAAACTCACACAAGGAGTCATATGTCGAGCTGAATAGCTCGTCACATCAAAATACTGAATATCGATCATAAGCACGCTAAGGTGCATGATATCAGACACAATGAAACATATAGCGCTATAGGCTACAAACTCAAGCACAACTGAGGTGCGACATAAGATCTGAGTCTCAAGAGCCATCATGTTCATATAACATCACCGCTGAGCGGAACCCCAACACATAAGGAACTTACCAAGATGTCTCACACTCATACGGTGCAATATATCTTTACATGAATTAACTAACCGCGAAAATAAGACCGCGACTATCCCTCCATAAAGGGCGCATTGTTGGAAGAAACATAATTGGCCTAACGCAAGGCTCACTTCCACATTTAAATCTATCCACCGACCTTAAGTCTATCCTGGTCGTGCCAAGCTAAGTCAATAGTATTTCACAGGTCTATAACCCAATAAGCAGAGTGCCCTCCAGGCATAAATTCTTAAATGGATGATATCACCAAAATCCTCATACTTGGTTTAAATTTCTAACCAATCAAGTGGCTGCAAGTCACACCTATACAATCTTCTTGTGGATCAATCTCCCACCATCTTCCGAATAATTAAACTGGCCTGTACATTCAACCCACCCGCTGCACTAACACTGAAAAGCGATCAGGAGTCCTTAACCGGGATACAAAGCCTTTCTCATAGAACACCAATCTCAAATGATACTGATGTTAATACCCATCTTACTCAAAATACTGAAACTCCTTTCATGCTCATCCGAGCTCTTTATATCACATTCATTGACCAAACTGTGACCTTGGTCCTTACTTCAAATTTCATACTACTCACTGCACCTCACGTGCCGATATACGATAGACACAATTTCCATCATAACTCTAGAACTGACGATAGGCTAATAACTCATCACATAAGACTTTCCATTTAACTCCCTTCAGGAGAACTATAACAATATATGGTAAATTCTTCTAACCATCGAGTATGCCAAACTCTAAGTAGTGGTCCAAGACACCATAGCCCTTTCCAAGATCCGCCTACTCATAACAGGCCCTAATAGAAGAATACTTCAGAGTAACATCAATCACTGCGGCCGATAAGCCTCAAATGCACCGCCACAAATCACATGCATAACTCGATCACGCTGCATGAACCGATCACCGACACCAATATGCCAACTCAACTATGGCTAATCAACCTACTTCCTCTCAGGTTATCCTTGATTGTCTTATAAATGTTAATATCTTCCTTCAATACCTAACTTATTCCAACTGCACCTACCCCGAGTGACCTTACATCATGAGGCCATGCCATCTCAAGAACGACGACCATTTCATATCTCTCAAATACTACACCACAAGTCAAACATCATAGATCGTTTTGTGCCTTTCTTCATAAGTTGTTTCAAAAGCTTGAGCCTCAACTGTACTTATAGACTCAGAATTATCAGGCACCACACTTTACCTCTTGAATTCACTAGAACCGCTATTGAGAGCCATCCGGCCCTGACTTGCCATAGTACGCAACTAACTCTACTGAATTTTATAACCTATGAATACCCTTTCGATAATGCCCCCAGCGGAACCACTTCCTGCGAAGCCTGCACCTATACGAGGCATAAATCATGAATCTTTCCTCAAGTTTGAACACGAGCCAGTAAGGCTACCCATAACATGCATTCAACAATTCATATACTCAAATTGCCACTCATAGCCCTTTTTTTTGTGGCTGCAATAACACAATAATACACTAGTATCCAGAATTCACACAGGTAATTAACCATGCGACCCAATCTTAAGCGGTGGGACTCTCCCACTTAGCCCAAAGCCACTGTTACACGACTCTCGAACACATTAGAACAATTCTCTCAAGTCATTTACTATTATTCATCTGTAACTCACTTGATCCAACGAATATAACCACCTGTGCTCTATTAGCACTCTAACACCATAGGGTATGACCTCATCCTAATACAACCAAACATCTTCTCGCTTCATGCACCGAGCATTCTTTACCAACAACATCTTAAAACGTACTATGATTCTCACACGCCTACGAAGCACCATGTAGCCTTTGTCGAATATTTCCCTGCTGATAATAAAATGTAGAGTTTATTAGGGACACAGGAACATCCAAAGTCCCAACATCATACCATACGAGCCTCAACTCTTGCCCATCCGCAAGTTTTCAAGAACTTTTTGAATAGCACCTAAATACATCGCATGCCAAATCTGATATGACACATGACCCATAATTTGATCGTCGATAGTGAAATCCTTTCACCTGGCACGAAGCCTTAAGATACATTTTGCTAATCCATGACAATAGCCTTTATCATTTGTACATCTTCATCATAAGACAGTCCAAGACATTCGTTTGGTACATGTCCTTCTTAGGATAGTTAAACTCATTTCCCCCAGTATCTCTGCTGGCTGAATCCTTCGTTAAATAGATATCTCATATAAACCATATAGTCTTTATTACCACCAACCATCTTTAGATCTATATCAACCTTGTGATTCTACCATTACCATGACGATTAGGCAGTTAAGTAAACCTCATCGAGACCGTACTTATAAACCGAATGTCAGAACCTAGTGCACCCCATGTGCACAATTGATGATCTCTCAATTCTCTTGCATTACCGATATGGATGACGCGCGGTAACAATGGTTGGGTAAATTCATGACTCCCTTGAAATCCCTCCGCAGCGTCACGAACCGTCGGCGCATACTTGATACCGAGCGCTCAATTTCAATACACGAGTGGATGCAAAAGGACATATGATATACGCCTCAACTGAATAAATGACGCACGATAAGGAATTCAAAGAATTGAAGAGTTTCCTAAATAGTTACATAGTCCCTCGTAGATAAATACAGACGTCTCCGTATCGATCAGTGAGAATCTAAGTAACCGGTCTGTGTCCCGTGACTCCTACGAACCTAGAGCTCTGATACCAACTTGTCATGACCCTAGTTCACCAATCGTGAACATGTCGTGATGGCACCCGATCCCCACGACTAGGTAAGCCAAGCACATTGCGGAAAATACAAATTATGAACATTCAATAATAAATAGCGGAAAAATAATATGAAAGGGGATGTAATCCGTGCCGCTTGGCACATACACCCATCAAAACACACTGTATATAACACCACCAAGACCCGGAATCCCACGGGTAACACAGACTAAAAGAGAGTATACAACTGTGGCTCTATGTGTAAAGAGTATCTAACAACGAAATGAAGGAAAAATGTCCGCTAATACTATCAGAATAGAAGGAAAGCCTCCGGATCCGCGGACGTAGCATATCATACCTCGAGGTCTCCCAAGGTGCTGCTGAATCACCTAGTATGAGCCTGTCCTGATGTACCTGGATCTGTACAACAAAAGTGTGCAGAAGAGTAGCATGAGTACACCACGGCGGTACTCAGTAAGTGCCAAGCCTAACCTCGATGGAGTAGTGACGAGGAAGGTCAGGGCCCTACTGAGAGAAACAGTAACATAATGATATTAACAATATTAAGCAGTTTAGATGATAATAACTTTGGAATAACAACAATAAAGTGATTACTGCAACCGTCTACAATTAAATAACAACAAGTAACAAACTCAATCAATAACTCAGGATCTCCGGGAATTGAACCCGCGGTCCCAACCAATAACTCAGGATCTCCGAGAATCGAACCTGCAGTCCCTACCAATAACTCAGGATCTCCGGGAATCGAACCCGCAGTCCCTACCAATAACTCAGGATCTCCAGGAATCAAACCCGCAATCCATAAACAATATCACTCTGGGACTCTGGGAATCGAACCCACAGCCCTGGGATCTCCGGGAATTGAACCCGTAGTCCACCAACACAACAATTAAAGAAAAGCACAGGGAGAATATAATATGCTTAATTACAACTTCACTAAAAAACTAGTATCAACAATTTTCAAGAAGTTCAAATAAGACAATTAGGCAATTAGACAAATAAATCCTATCTAATCATGTTTTTCTAGTGAATGTTAGGTAAATGTAACAATTTAATCAGCTAAGAATAGGAATATCACTAATCGGACAACTCAAGTAAAGTGTGTTACACCAACCAGCGCATGTACACGCCTGTCACCTCGCGTACAAGGCATTTAAACTATCACATAATATCCTAGGGGTGAAAGTTCCCCCACACGAGGTTAGACAAGCCACTTACCTCGACTCCGATACAAAACCACTAAGAGACAACTCTCTTGCCACGAATGTCGGCCTCCACAGGTATAATATCTGATAAAAATCAATATAATCACATCAAAATAGGCCAATTGGGCATTACCCAATCAAAACAACTCAAAATACACCAAAACCCCCAAGTTGCCAAAACTCGACTTTCGGTACGCTTATCGAAAATTCACGAAAATTATGTATTCGGGTTCCTTATCTCAATACGAGTCCGTGCATATAAAATTTATCGAAATCACACTCCGTTTGCCCATTCAAATCAAAGGTTTTCTAAAATTTAGGCCTAGGGCTCAAACCCTCCATTAATCCTCCATTAACAGTGAAATAATCACAAATTTCATGATAAACTAACGAATTAAGGTCAAGAAACTTTCCCCCGATGATTTCCCGATGATAACCCGACGTTTCCCCTTCAATACCCTCTCTTGGAGCTCAACAATGGCGTTTTTGTGTAATAGGCTGCGTCTGAAATGTTTCTGGACTTAAAGTCACTGCCAGGCCAATTAACTCTACGCGATCGCAGCACTTGGCTCGCGATCGCGATGCACAACTCCTGGGCGACCAGTTTTTCCTCTATGCGATCGCGTGGGCTCAGCCACGATCGCAGTGCTCAACCTGGCTATTCTACGCGATCGCATCACCTCGCCCGCGATCGCACTGCTTTCGAATAAAACCTTACGCGATTGCACCAGAAACCTCGCGATCGCGATGACCAAGCCCTTAACCTTACACGATCGCATCCCTCGCGTCGCAATAGGGAAGAACAACTTCCAGTTCTCACTCCGATACCCTACGCGATCGCAGACTCAACCTCGCGATCGCAGAGCTTCCCAGCTTTACCCTACGCGATCGCATACATAGCTTCGCGATCGCGAAGCACAAAAATTCTCTCCATTTATTGCAGCAGAAACAGCAGTGCCTTTGGCACAAATTGGTCCGTTTGGACCCCCGAATTCATCCCGAGGCTCCCGGGACCCCAACGAAAACCACCACCATACTATAAAACACAATACGAACTTGTTCCAATCATAAAAACACTATCCTAAACATCAAAATCACCATTTTCACACGGATTCAAGCCTAAGTTTCTTCAAAACTTCCGAAATCAACATTCAATCAAAACCCCGACCAAACGACGTTCGAATGACCTGAAAATTTGCGGACATATCCAAAATCACATAACGAAGCTATAAATATTGTCGGAATTCCATTCCGACCCCCGGATCATAATCTCACCTATCGTTCGGATTCGCCAAAATTTCAAACTTCGGTATTTCAAGCCTAATTGAGCTACAGACCTCCAAAATACATTCCGGACCCGCTCCCAACCCCGAAATCACCTAACGGAGCTAATAGAACCATCGGATATCCGTTCCGAGGTCGTCTTAATACTGTTCCGACTACGGACCATTTTCCAACTTTAAAGCTCCCATTTAGGGACTAAGTGTCCCAAAATGTTCCAAATTTCAGAATCGACTCTCCCAGCAAACCACAATAGCAGAAATGAACTTAGGAAAGCAGTTAAATTGGGGATCGGGGCGTAATTTTCTAAAACGACCGGCCGGGTCGTTACATGAACAATAATATTTCAATAAAATCCCAGCAATGGAACAATTATATCAAAACAATAATAACATATGAAGCACAATAAACCACAACGACGTCATATCAATTATAACACAAGACTCACGAGTATGCTTGAAACCAATGTATAGATACTCGTCAGCATGCCTATACGTCATACTCCATAATTAACACGTAACGAATAAGACACAACTCCTACTCTCTCAAGCTAAGGTTAGACCAAGCACTTACCTTGCTTTGCTACCAATTAAAAATTCCAACAAGCCTTTACCTCGCGAATTCGTCCGAAGCTTCAAATCTATTCAAAATAATTCGATATAGTCAACAAAAATTATAGAATCAATTTCATAGGAAACTACTACATTTTTCAATAAAAATCTAAAATTATGTAAAAATTTGCTCGTGGGGCCCACATATCGAAATCCGACGAAAATCCCACAATATGAAAGATCATCCAACCCCGAGTCTAAATATACCAAAATTACTAAATTTGGATAACATTCTGACCCTCAAATCCTCAAATCTATCTGAGAGGGTTTTTGAAATCTTCCAACTAGATTCACGGATACTATACACAGATATTGTACACTGTTTACGGATACTTTTCACAGTGCTGTGAAAAAATGCAACAACTTTCTTCCAATCAAAATCGATCCATTAACCTTCCAAAATCCACCCGAGACCTTCGGAACCTCAACAAAAATGCATCAACAAGTCATAAAACATCATTCAAACTTGTTCTCACCTTCGAAAGGCTCAAGACAACATCCAAAAAACCAATTTTTTCATCGGATTAAAGCCTAAGAGTTCCAAAAACTCCATAACACGGTTTCGATAAAAGGTCTATCAAACCTCATCTGAATGACCTAAAATTTTGCACACACATCACGTTTAACACGATGAAGCTACTCAAACTATCATAATTCCATTCCGACCCTCGCATCAAAATCTCACTATCGAATCGAAAACATAAAAATGTGACTTTCGACATTTCAAGCCTAAATTAGCTACAGACCTCCAAAATGGAATCCGAACACGCCCCAAAGTCTAAAATCACGATAAAAAACTACCAAATTGGTCAAAACATAGATCCCGATACAAAACTATACAAAACTACCAAAAATATTGATCGAAGTCAACTCAGTTGAGTTTTAAAGCTCTAATTCATAATTTAATCCATTTTTCATACAAAAACCTTTTGGAAAATTATATGGACTGCGCATGTAAGTCAAGAAATTATTGATAGGACTTTTCATGGTATTAAAATGCTAAGATGATTATTTAATTAAAAGATGACATTTTGGGTCATCCCATTCTCCACCTCTAAAACAATTTCGTCCTCAAACGTACTAAGAATTTTTTCGAGGGTTCCTTTATTGATGATTTTACTTTTACACGTATACTCGCGGTTTAGCCCATATTACCGCATTCGATATAAGTTCTATAATACCATTTGAATTGAAATCATTTCCTTTGTCCATATTTGAAAACTTTAAGACCTAATTTCTTACACTCCAATCATTTCTAGAAAGGTTCGATTTCAACGTCAACACACGATATTAGTCCCAACTGACTATAGCAATTCGTACCTACGCACCCATCAAATACGGGGTATTACATTCTTCCCCACTTAGGGTCATTCGGGGTCATTCATACTTAAATGAGAAGTAAAGTCCTTCATTAAACACATAATGTCACTTATCTCTTTCTTTGCACATCTCAATAGCCAAAATTTTCTAACTCCCAAATTTTTCAAAAATTTTGGCAGACTCTCCCAAGTATTTCGGCATTTCCATGTGTCAGAGTAACACCAAAACAACACCTAACAACATCGCCAATTAACCTCATGTTAGCAAACTCTCATTTCAAACCTCTAATTTACTAACAACAAGGCATGAAGATCTCATAATTTCTTACCCAATTTAACGAGAAACAATTTAATGTGGTATGGGCTCTCACCTCGTTGGCTAAAACCCATTAATTACAATACAAATATGGAAAATTATGCACAAAGAAATTCATAGAAGATTTTTTTCTTCAAATAAGTCTAATAGGCATGACTCCCTATAAGTACTATAGTACAAAATTATTTTTTAAAGAATTAGCCTTTTCGGGCTATTTATTTTAAAAAGAAAAAGACATGACTTCAAAGTGGCCATTTTTACAAAAATAGCCTTTCGGCGTCCTTTCGGAACATTCGGCTATTTCCAAAAATAGCAATCACTTTGATTTATTGAAAACTAAAATTCGACATTTTTTGGTCATTTTCTAAAAGGGTGGTTGGACCCGTCAAGGGTTGCCTACGTATCCCACCTAATGGCGAGAATCAAACATGTGTAGTTCTGTCAGATTATTTTGTGACCAATTATTTTAACAACATTGTTCCACCTATTTTCACACTTTCTTTTCAAGTTTCGACAGAGTTTCGATATTTTCTATTCTAAAATTTTCTTTCTTTTTTGGTTTTCAGGAATTTAGCCGGTCCACATAATAATCCAAGACAAATAAATGCAATATATAATATGCTCGGTCTTTGATATTCCGAGTCACCTGTCCTAGACGGACCCAACCCCTGTGTTGAGTCCCCTAAGTCAAATATGATGCAAGTAAACACCCTAGATCTAGGCTCAATATCCTGATGTTTTCGTGGTGCTAGACCGTGTACCCAAGTGGACAACTCGGATCGAGGAGGGGGCTACGTACCGAGGACCCGTGAGGTCGTTCAGCTTTGTAACTTATCCGGCCTCTATTTCTTATTTAAGGTATGACACTACTAGAAAGGGAGTCTCAACCAGTAAGCACATCCCCAGAGGTAAGAAGAGAAGGGTTTTCGGCACAATTTTTATATATACAATTCACGTAATATCAAAGCGGTAAACATGTAGCACATTGATCAGAGCTCGAATTCTTAAACCCTGAACCGAAGTTTTGGGTTGCTTTCCCCAGTGGAGTCGCCAGAGCTGTCACACCTCCTTTTTACTACCTATTTTCCAAAAGGAATAAGGTATACCTCGTTAATTACTAGTACACCCCAAGATAGGATATAATAATAATAACGAGGAAGGAGTTTTCCCACTTTAAGGACAATCAGAATGGGATTTTATTTAGATTTTCAGAGTCGCCACTTGGGAAGATAATGGTGTCCCAAGTCACCAGTTAATCCCGAATCCTAGGAAATTGGCTATGTTTAAACAGTCCGCAAAACTAGAAATCAGGATAAGGAATTCTGTTAACCCGGGAGAAGGTGTTAGGCACTCCCGAATTCCATGGTTTTAGCACGGTCGCTTAACTGTCGTTTTTGACTTATATGATTTCGCTATACGTTGTTACAAAATGTAAATGTCCCGTTTTGATATTTTAACGACTTGCGACATCACAAAAATACATTTCGAGTCACACTGCAACCAGTACGCATGTGACTTTTAATACGTTTCAGCTTCGCCTGGATTTAAGATTTGAGTCACATAAATGTGCACTCGTATTAAGGAATGTATATTTTTAATCGTGCCTATAACGACTACGACTTATTATATTTTAGGAAAGACCATGAAATTCGCTAAACGATCTCCCTGAGTCTATCATTTATTAATGTTCATATGGGGGCCCCGCGTATTTTCCTTTTATACGAGGCTCATCCCGTTACTTTTAAAAAGTCCAATCCTATCAAGTACTATATTCTCTATTTTTGGTTTTTCTCCAAATTATATTACTATTTTTGTATTTTCAGAATTACATCGAGGCCCAATATTCCATTTCCAGGCCTGGACATTGTGGACTGTATTAACAGTCCAGTTCACATAATTGGGCTTCAGAAACCCAGTATGCGTATATTTCATTATTCAGAGGCTCAGTAATAAATCCAGTTGGATCTGGGCCTATGCTATCAATTAGGCCCAAATAAGACGAGAAGAATACAAAGTAGAACTGAAACTTCATAATAATCATGCCAATATTCATTGAACAATAAAATAAATCAAAAAATGTCATTTTTATTTCATAAGGAATCTGGAATACATATTCATCAATATCTATCCTAAGTTCTAATTTATAATTAAGCATTTAACATTAGCAGGACTTAAATGATAATTATACTATTTCAACTACTTATACAGCGTTATAGTACTAACAGTGCAGATTTGACTTATTATTGACTACCTTATTCTAACTTATGAAGTTGTAAACTGTTATTGAGCTAATTTAAGCGATAAAACAATGTTGTAACTCCATTAATCATTTGTAATTATCATGCTCCAATTAAACGAGATCAATTAATTACTATTTCAGATTGTTAAGCATGTTTACCAAGTGAATTAAGTTCATGTATTATCCTGTTTTTAACCTAAGTTTAAGGACGATTATATCTATATTTACACTACCTTTACGCTATATATTACATTGTTTCAGTTTCATACAGTTTAGCTATTACAACTTATCCTATCGGATTACAGAAAATCTAATACATAATAACCATAAATCTATAAAGTATAGCTGAAGACTTCATCCAAGCAGCTCATAACACTATCATTTCTGCAATGAACTGGTAATTACATTTCTGGATAGAAAATGTACCTGGCTCAGCAGAGAAAACTTATGAGTCTAGGTATTGGGATGAAGAATAGCCAGTGATTGCAGCAATAGAATAGTAGAAGAGTAGACGACAGCAAAGCAGCAATATAACAGCCAAATAGAATCCCCAAACCCAGCAATTAAGCAAACCAGCAAATAGAATTGAAGAAATCCAATAGAATCGAACAATATTGGACAGCAGGAAACTCTAACAGAACTCCAGAATTTGTAACCCTCGACTTATAACTTTTGATTCAACTCAGAATTTTTAAACCCAGAATTTTTCAAACTCCACTATCTAATGTCTAACCTTTTATTCACGCTCAAATGAAGCCTATTTATAGGTGATTTGGGTGAAAGTTTGAGGGGAAAATTCAAAATTCTTATTCTTAGTTCCCTCCCCTTTATTTTCTCATTAATTACAGTTTAATACCATTATTTTGAGTTCGAAATGCCTTCCAGCCCCTGCTAAGGGTTCAAAATTCTTTTTGATTCTATTAAGGGTATATTACTAGGCTGCCCTCACTTGCTAAGGGTTATTTCAGTTATACCTTTTTACCATGCCTATCTTACCCTTTATTTTATGACTAATTACAGGAATACTAGTTGGCAAAGTCCATTTTATCCCTATAAGCTCTATTAAATCTACAATTATACCATTTCTTATTCCCTTTGTACCCTTATTTTTATTATCTATTTACCCGACCTTCTGAGGTCAGGGTATGCTAGGTTTAATACCTATTTAACTACTAGCCAATATCTTCTAATATATTTAAGATTCAGCCAGATTTTAACCGCAGACCCTTTTCAATTTTAACCTATTTTTAACAGACTTTGACTAATTTAAAATGTAACCCCTTTTATTAACATTAGCTAATTAGAATTAGATTGCAGAATTAGCCACTTAATATGTCACGACCCGGATTTTTCCCCAACATCGGGATCGTGATGGCGCCTACTCGTGGTAGCTAGGCAAGCCACTGTATTTATACTATCCTGTTTTTAACACAATTTTAATTAAATAAATGCCGAATACTTTATCGAAATAGAAATAACTAATTATAAAGTGAAAATCATACTGAAATCCTCTACCCAAGACGTGGAGTCACCAACTCACGAACTACTATGGAATACTACACATAAAAGTCCGAAGGAAATATAACATAATTCTGTTTGTCTCGGAACAAAGAGACTACAGCTAATAACATAAATAAAGAGAGAGACGCCGGGCCTGCGGACGTTTGCAAGCTATCTCGGTCTCAAATATGATTAGCTCCCACGAAATCGATTTACTGTTGCTGCTGCTCCTGATCGTAACCTGGACCTGTGCAAAAACGCACAGAAGTGTAATATCGGCACAACCGACCCCATGTGCTGGTAGGTGCCTGGCCTATCCCGGCGAAGTAGTGACAAGCCTAGGACCAGACACTCACATAAACCTGTGCAATTCAATATATATATGTATACTACAGAATAACAAGAAATAACCAGGTAATAACACAATAAGGAATATCTCAAAGAATTCAACAATTAACAACAGTTAATAAATTCACAAGGAAAAACAAAGTATAATGTAAACACAAGTAATATCAATTCAAGAAATAGCAAGCAGTTGCACGGCATCACCCTTCGTGCTTTTACTCTCATCCTCACCAAATAAGCAAATAAAGTACACGGCGCATCACCCTTCGTGCTTTTACTCTCATCCTCACATCCATAGTACGGCATGATCCTTCGTACATGGTTCAATAACAGGGCACAGCATGATCCTTCGTGCAAAATCAATAAATAAACATGGCATGGCATTAACCTTCGTGCATAAATAAATAAACATGGCACGGCATCATCCTTCGTGCATTATCACTCTTCCTCACCCAAATAACAATCACAGTTAAGGGCAAAGAAAGAAATAGTAATTCATAAACTGTCCCATCAAGGGCAATCAATAATTATCTTCACAACAAATCCCAACAAGGGAGAACAATAACAATTCATCTGTAATATATCTCAAAATAATCCTTTTCCAACGACTCACGGTCATAGTAGACGCAAGTGTATGGATGCTCGTCACCACAGCCCATACACCGCACTCGATCACATAACACATAACACATAATCCTATTCCCTCAAGCTAGGATAGAACAAACACTTACCTCGAGTGTTTATGAACAATTCAATCCGTGGAAATGTCTTTTTCTTTCAACTTTGGCACCAATCCAATCGTATCTATACACAATTGATTTAATATCATCAATACTACTCAACAAACTAATTCTTAAGACCAAATACATCTTTTACAACATTCTGCCCGAAATAGTGAATTTCAACCCCGGGCCCACATGGCCGGAACTCGGGGTTAGGACCAAAATCCGGTTACCCATCCCCCCACGAGTTCATGTATATGATTTGTTTCAAAATCGGACATCAATTCGAGGTCCAATTCCCCAATTTATGAAAAATCCTATTTTCTAACAAAAACAATAATTCTACCATGAAAACCTTTGATTTCTAATGAAAAACATGTTTAATGATGTTAGGAATTGAAAGAATTAAGTAAAAAGTGACTTATAATTGTTTTGATAAAGAAGAAATCCGTGAAGAATCGCAAATGGGTGTTTTTGTTTTGTAAAAAATGAAGAAATGAACTTAAAATCGTGTTTTACAGGTCTCTGTGTTCGCATTTGCGAAGCGAACCCCGACCAATTTCTGGAGTTTGAAAAATAAGCTAAGGCTGGGAAGTTCGCATTTGCGAACATTTGTTCGCATTTGCGATCACTGGCAGATAAAGGGGTGTTCGCATTTGCGAACTAATGTTCGCATTTGCGAACACAGGCTGTATAAGGCAGTGTTCGCATTTGCGAACCAAGGCGCAGTATGGGGAATGTTCGCATTTGCGAACATTTGTTCGCATTTGCGAACACAGGCAGGCTCTGGGGACTCTCGCAAATGCGAACAATTGTTCGTATTTGCGAACAAGGCTGAGTCAATGGGGCTTCGCATTTGCGATCAAGGTTCGCATTTGCGAGCCTTGCCTTACACTGTCCCCTTCGCAATGGCGAGAATTACTTCGCAATTGCGAAGCCAACAGCTGGGTGAAAAACCAGCAGTGCAAAAATTCAGAATTTCATCCAACGGCCTATCAAATCTTTACCCGAGCCCCCGGGCTCCAAACCAAACATGTACATAACCTCAAAAACACATTATGAACTTGTTCGTGCGATCACATCGCCAATATCACATCGTTTTCATCAAATCAAGCCTCAAATTCATGATTTTCATACCTTTGGTTTTCAAAACTTTCAAACTTGGGACTCAAGGTCCAAAACATCTCAAACGACATCCAAATGTCACCAAACTTTACAGTAATCACATATATAATATTTAAGACTTGTACCGGGCATCGGAACCAAAATACGAGCCCGATACCAAGGTCAATTAATTCATTTCCTTTAACAATTACATCAAAAACAATTTCACATAAAAATTCATAACTTGGGCTCTAGGCCTCAGAATTCGACTCCGGACGCATGTCTGGGTCCCATATTTTCCTACGGACCTCTCGGGACCATCCAATCTCGGGTCCGGGTCCGTTTACCAAAAATGTTGACCGAAGTCAACCATATCAATATTAATATCATTTTTTATCCAAATTTCTCATAGAATTCATATTTTCTATCACAAAATCTTTTCGGCTACATGCCCAGATTGTGCACGTAAATCGAGGCAACATAGAATAAGGTTTTCAAGGCCTCCGAAGCTCGAAATGATTAATAAAATAAGTGATGACCCTTTGGGTCGTCACAATCTCCACCTCTAAAACAACCGTTCGTCCTCGAACGGACAAAAGAAAGAAGTACCCGAGTCGGGAAACAAGTGTGGGTAGCGGCTCCGCATATCGGACTCGGACTCCCGGGTCGATGCCTCAGGAGGCTGGACCTCTCCACTGAACACGCACGGAAGGATAACTCTTCGACCTCAACTATCGAACCTGGCCGGTCTAAAATAGCCACCGGCTCCTCCTCGTAAGATAGATCATTGTCCAATTGGACAGTACTGAAGTCTAACACATGTGTGGGATCGCCGTGGTATCTCCGAAGCATAGATACATAAAAAACTGGATGCACGGCTGATAAGCTAGGCGGCAAAGCTAATCTGTAAGCCACCCCTCCCACTCTGTCTAGAATCTCAAATGGACCAATATACCTAGGGCTGAGCTTGCCCTTCTTCCCAAACCTCATTACTCCCTTCATAGGCGACACTCGGAGCAATACTCGTTCACCAACCATGAAATCCACATCTCGAACCTTACGATCCGCATAAGTCTTTTGCTTGGACTGAGCTGAACGCAATCTCTCCTGAATAGTCTTGACCTTATCCAAGGCCTCCTGAACTAAGTCTGTACCCAACAACCGAGCCTCTCCCGGTTCAAACCATCCGACTGGTGATCGACATCGCCTACCATACAACGCCTAATACGGAGCCATCTGGATGCTAGATTGGTAACTGTTATTGTAGGCGAACTCTGCTAATGGTAGAAACCGGTCCCACGAGCCTCCGAAATCAATAACACGAGCTCGAAGCATGTCCTCGAGAATCCGAATAGTCCTCTCGGATCGGCCATCCGTCCGAGGATGAAATGTTGTACTCAACCGAACCCGGGTACCTAACTCCCGCGGGACCGCTCTCCGGAACCGCGAGGTAAACTGCGTTCCCCGATCGGAGATAATAGATACCGGCACCCCATGAAGACGAACAATCTCCTTAATGTAAACCTCCGCTAACCTCTCCGACGAGTAGGAGACAGATACTTACTGGAATAAAGTGTGCTGATTTGGTCAGTCTATAAACAATGACCCAAATAGCATCAAATTTCCTCCGAGTCAAAGGAAGTCCAGTATAACGAAGTCCATAGTGATCCGCTCCCATTTCCACTCGGGAATTTCAATCCTCCGGAATACACCACCAGGTCTCCTGGTGCTCATATTTCACCTGCTGACAATTTAGACACCGAGCAACATACGCAATGATATCTTTCTTCATCCTGCGCCACCAATAGTGCTGCCGTAAGTCCCGGTACATCTTCGCGGCGCCCGGGTGAATAGAATACCGCGAACTGTGGGCCTCCGCTAAGATCAACTCTCGAATCCCTTCGACATTGGGTACACAAACTCGACCCTACAATTTCAATACCCCATCATCATCTAGGTTTACCTGTGTGGCACCTCCCCGCTGTACTGTATCTCTCAACTCACGCAAATGAGGATCATCAAATTGCCTCTCACGGATACGCTCTATTAAACAAGAACGAGCGACCGTGCAGGCTAGCACCCTGCTAGGCTCAGAAATGTCTAATCTCACGAATCGGTTGGCTAAGGCCTGGACATCTAGAGCTAATGGTCTCTGACTGACCGGAATGTATGCAAGACTACCCATGCTGGCATACTTTCTACTCAAAGCATCGGCCACCACATTGGCCTTACCTAGGTGATATAAGATAGTAACATCATAGTCTTTTAGCAACTCTAACCATCTCCGCTGTCGTAGATTCAACTCCTTCTGTTTGAACAAGTACCGTAGGCTTTTGTGATCGGTGTACACCTCACATGTCACACCATATAGATAATGCCTCCAGGATCTTTAAGGCATGAACCACTGCTGCTAACTCAAGATCATGAACTGGATAATTCTTCTCATGTATCTTTAACCGCCTCGAAGCATAAGCGATAACCTTACCATCCTGCATCAATACCGCTCCAAGCCCCGTACGAGATGCGTCACAATAAACTGTATAAGGCCCTGCACCCGTAGGTAGTACCAACACTGGTGCGGTGGTCAAGGCCGTCTTGAGCTTTTGAAAGCTCGCCTCACACTCCTCCGACCACCGAAACTGAACACCCTTCTGGGTCAACCTAGTCATCGGGGCCGCAATAGAAGAAAACCCCTCTACAAAACGACGGTAGTAACTCTGCTAATCCCAAGAAACTCCGGATCTCGATCACCGAAGCTGGTCGAGGCCAATTCCGGATCGCCTCAATCTTCTTTGGGTCTACTCGAATACCTTCCACCGATACAATGTGACCCGAAATGCTACCGAACTCAGCCGAACTCACATTTAGAAAATTTGGCATATAGTCGGTTATCTTTCAGAGTCTGAAGAACCACTTTGAGGTGCTGCTCGTGCTCTTCCTGGTTGCGGGAGTACACCGGGATGTCATCTATGAAGACTATCACGAACGGATCTAAGTAAGGCCTGAATACCCGATTCATCAACTCCATGAATGCTGTCGGGGCATTGGTCAACCCGAAGGACATGACCAAGAACTCATAATGCCCATATCTAGAGCGAAAGGTCGTCTTAGGAATGTCAGCCGCCCTGATCTTCAGCTGATGGTAGCCCGACCTCAAGTCTATCTTAGAGAATACCCTCGCTCCCTGGAGCCGGTCAAACAAATCATCAATCCTCGGCAGTGGATATTTATTTTTGATAGTCACCTTGTTTAACTGTCGGTAATCAATACACATCCGCATCGAGCCATCCTTCTTCTTTACAAATAATACAGGTGCTCCCCGGGGGAAACACTGGGCCTGATAAAGCCCTTCTCAAGAAGGTCCTGCAACCGATCTTTCAACTCTTTTAACTCCGGCGGGGCCATACGATAGGGTGGAATAGAGATGGGCTGAGTGCCCGGTGCCAAATCAATACAGAAATCAATATCCCTGTCGGGTGGCATGCCCGGCAGGTCTGAAGGAAAAACCTCGGGAAACTCTCGTGCAATAGGGACCGACTCAATGGAAGGAACTTCTGCGCTGGAATCACGAACATAATCCAAATAAGCTAGACACCCCTTCTCGACCATACGTCGAGCCTTAACATAGGAAATGACAGTGCGAACGGAGTGGCTTGAGGTACCTTTCCACTCTAGTCGGGGTGATTCCGGCAAGGCTAAGGTCACCGTCTTAGCATGGCAATCAAGAATAGCATGGTATGGGGACAACCAGTCCATCCCCAATATGACATCAAAATCTACCATATCCAAAAGCAACAGATCAACACGGGTCTCAAGACCCCCAAATATAACTACGCACGAACGATGCACCCGATCGACTATAATGGAGTCGCCCACTGGTGTAGCCACATAAACTGGAATATCCAGAGCATAGCTGGGCACAACCAAATACGGTGCGAAGTAGGAAGACACATAGGAATATATAGATCCAGGGTCAAATAATACTGAAGCACCTCTGCCACACACAAGAATAGTACCTGTAATCACGGCATCTGATGCCTCTACCTCTGGCCTGGCTGGTAAAGCATAGAATCGGGGATCTGCACCTCCCCTCTGAGCTACGTCTCTAGGACGGCCATCAACTGGCTGACCTCTACCTCTGGCTGGACGGTCTCCACCTCTACAGTCTCGACCTCCACCTCTATGATCTCTGCCCCCGCCTTTGGCTAGCTGGGCAGGCTGAGGGTCAGCTGGGGCCTGAATCGTGGGACGAAGGACCCGCTGCTGTGTGTTGCCCGTCGCTCGAGGGCAGAACCTAACAAAATGACCCGGGTCACCACAACCGTAACAACTCTTAGGCTGATGGGGCTGCTGGCCCTAACGACCCGAATGGCCTCCACGAACACTCTGAAGAGGCTGAGCACTAATAGGGGGCTGATCTGAATACTGCCCACGAAACCCACGATCACCTGGTCCACCCTGTGAAGCCTGAAGGGCGGAATGGAAAGGCCTGGAAGACTGGCCCCTATCAAAAGATTCCCTGCCACCAGAGGAAGAACCACCAAACCTGCCTGAATGACGAGGCCTCTTATCTGAAGAATAACCGCCTCCCCTAGAAAGAGCCATCTCAACTCTGCGTGCTGCATTGGCTGCCTCCTGAAATGATATGTCACTCCCCACGCCCATAGCCATCTGGAGTCTAATCGGCTGATTAAGCCCATCTATAAATCTGCGGACCCTCTCCCGCTCCGTGGGAAGTATCACCACTGCATGACGAGCCAAGTCGATAAATCTCGTCTCATACCGTGTAACTGTCATAGTGCCCTGATGGAGGCGCTCAAACTGCCTCCGAAGTACATCCCGCTGAGTAGGAGGGAGAAACTTCTCCATAAATAGTTCCGCAAACTAATCCCATGATAAAGCTGGGGACCCCGCTGGTCGAGTCAAGCAATAATCTCTCCACCAAGTCTTGGCGGATCCTACAAGCCTGAATGTACAGAAAGTCAACTCCGTTTGTCTCCACGATCCCCATAGTCTTGAGAATCTCATGACAACCGAATAAAAAGTCCTGAGGATCCTCTGATGCGGCTCCACCGAATGTAGTGGTAAATAGCTTGGAGAACCGATCAAGCCTCCATAACGAATCGAAGTCATGGCCGCTCCATCACCTCGCATGAGCCGTGGTACCCGACCGAGTGGCCACAGTCGGCTGAACCACTGGGTGCCTGAGGCCGAGGAGCTACCGGCTCCGGAGTATGAGCAATAGAGTCCGGGCCCCTCCTCCGCCCGAGAAGTGGCTGGGGCAACCGATAATAAACCCGCTCCGGCAATGTCGTCCATGAATCCCGCTATTCCGACCAAAGCATCCCGGAGATCCGGGTAAATAAAGCCTCTCCTGGGACTGAGCTGGGCCCACTGGAGCTCCTGGAACCGGAACCTCCTCGTCAATCTCAATATGAGGCTCCACCTCCGGGGTAGCTGCCTGGGGCTGGGCTCTACCCCTACCACGGCCTCTGATACGGCCTTGGCCCCTGCCCCTCACGGGAGCCGCCTAGGGCTCGGGCTGCTGGTCAGCGGACGAAGAAGCGCGTGTCCTCACCATCTGCGAAAGGACAGAATAGAAATTCAATCGGTAATTGAGGAACAAGTCGCACGACAAGAAAGAACAAATGAGAGACTCTTTCCTAACTCAATAGACTTTGGAGGACAAGTACGGACGTCTCCGTACCTACCTCTCAAACTCTACTAAGCTTGTTCGTGAGTGGTGAGACCTATGTAACCTAGAGCTCTGATACCAACTTGTCACGACCCGGATTTTTCCCCAACATCGGGATCGTGATGGCGCCTACTCGTGGTAGTTAGGCAAGCCACTATATTTATACTATCCTATTTTTAACACAATTTTAGTTAAATAAATGCGGAATACTTTATTGAAATAGAAATAACTAATTACAAGTGAAAATCATACTGAAATCCTCTTCCCAAGACGTGGAGTCACCAACTCACGAACTACTATGGAATACTACACATAAAAGTCTGAAGGAAATATAACATAATTCTGTTTGTCTCGAAACAAAGAGACTACAGCTAATAACATAAATAAAGAGAGAGACGCCGGGCCTGCGGACGTCTGCAAGCTACCTCGGTCTCAAATATGATTAGCTCCCACGAAATCGATTTACTGCTGCTGCTGCTCCTGATCGTAACCTGGACCTGTGCAAAAATGCACAGAAGTGTAATATCAGCACAACCGACCCCATGTGTTGGTAAGTGCCTGGCCTATCCCGGCGAAGTAGTGACAAGCCTAGGACCAGACACTCACATAAACCTGTGCAATTCAATATATATATGTATACCACAGAATAACAAGAATTAACCAAGTATTAACAAAATAAGGAATATCTCAAAGAATTCAACAATTAATCAACAGTTAATAAATTCACAAGGAAAAACAAAGTATAATGGAAACACAAGTAATATCAAGTCAAGGAATAGCAAACGGTTGCACGGCATCACCCTTCGTGCTTTTACACTCATCCTCACCAAATAAGCAAATAAAGTACACGGCATCACCCTTCGTGCTTTTACTCTCATCCTCACATCCATAGTACGGCATGATCCTTCGTACATGGTTCAATATTACAGGGCACGGCATGATCCTTCGTGCAAAATCAATAAATAAACATGGCATGGCATTAACCTTCGTGCATAAATAAATAAACATGGCACTGGCATCATCCTTCGTGCATTATCACTCTTACTCACCCAAATAACAATCACAGTTAAGGGCAAAGAAAGAAACAGTAATTCATAATCTGTCCCATCAAGGGCAATCAATAATTATCTTCACAACAAATCCCAACAAGGGAGAACAATAACAATTCATCTGTAATATATCTCAAAATAATCCTTTTCCAACGACTCACGGTCATACTAGACGCCAGTGTATGGATGCTCGTCACCACAGCCCATACACCGCACTCGATCACATAACACATAACACATAATCCTATTCCCTCAAGCTAGGATAGAACAAATACTTACCTCGAGTGTTTATGAACAATTCAATCCGTGGAAATGTCTTTTTCTTTCAACTTTGGCACCAATCCAATCGTATCTATACACAATTAATTTAATATCATCAATACTACTCAACAAACTAATTCTTAAGACCAAATACATCTTTTACAACATTCTGCCCAAAATAGTGAATTTCAACCCCGGGACCACATGGCCGGAACTCGGGGTTAGGACCAAAATCCGGTTACCCATCCCCCCACGAGTTCATGTATATGATTTGTTTCAAAATCGGACCTCAATTCGAGGTCCAATTCCCCAATTTATGAAAAACCCTATTTTCTAACAAAAACAATAATTCTACCATGAAAACCTTTGATTTCTAATGAAAAACATGTTTAATGATGTTAGGAATTGAAAGAATTAAGTGAAAAGTGACTTACAATTGTTTTGATGAAGAATAAATTCGTGAAGAATCGCAAATGGGTGTTTTTGTTTTGTAAAAAGTGAAGAAATGAACTTAAAATCGTGTTTTACAGGTCTCCGTGTTCGCATTTGCGAACATGGGTTCGCAATTGCGAACCCCGACCAATTTCTGGAGTTTGAAAAATAAGCTAAGGCTGGGAAGTTCGCATTTGCGAACATTTGTTCGCATTTGCGATCACTGGCAGACAAAAGGGTGTTCGCATTTGCGAACTAATGTTCGCATTTGCGAACACAGGCTGTATAAGGCAGTGTTCGCATTTGCGAACAATGGTTCGCATTTGCGAACCAAGGCAGTATGGGGAATGTTCGCATTTGTGAACATTTGTTCGCATTTGCGAACATAGGCAGGCTCTGGGGACTTTCGCAAATGCGAACAATTGTTCGCATTTGCGAACAAGGCTGGGTCAATGGGGCTTCGCATTTGCGATCAAGGTTCGTATTTGCGAGCCCTGCCTTACACTGTCCCCTTCGCAATTGCGAGAAATACTTCGCAATTGCGAAGCCAACAGCTGGGTGAAAAACCAGCAGTGCAAAAATTCAGAATTTCATCCAACGGCCTATCAAATCTTTACCCGAGCCCCCCGGGCTCCAAACCAAACATGTACATAACCTCAAAAACACATTATGAACTTGTTCGTGCGATCACATTGCCAATATCACATCGTTTTCATCAAATCAAGCCTCAAATTCATGATTTTCATACCTTTGGTTTTCAAAACTTTCAAACTTGGGACTCAAGGTGCCAAACATCTCAAACGACATCCAAATGTCACCAAACTTTACAGAAATCACATATATAATATTTAAGACTTGTACCGTGCGTCGGAACCAAAATACAAGCCCGATACCAAGGTCAATTAATTCATTTCCTTTAACAATTACATCAAAAACATTTCCACATAAAAATTCATAACTTGGGCTCTAGGCCTCAGAATTCGACTCCGGACGCATGTCCAGGTCCCATATTTTCCTACGGACCTCTCGGGACCATTCAATCTCGGGTCCGGGCCCGTATACCAAAAATGTTGACCGAAGTCAACCATATCAATATTAATATCATTTTTTATCCAAATTTCTCATAGAATTCATATTTTCTATCACAAAATCTTTCCGGCTACATGCCCGGATTGTGCACGTAAATCGAGGCAACATGAAATGAGGTTTTCAGGGCCTCAGAAGCTCGAAATGATTAATAAAATAAGTGATGACCCTTTGGGTCGTCACATAATATTTCAGTAATAGCCATACTAATTAAATAGTTCTAATAATTCCAATAACAGCCATACTTAGTCATTTTTCAAGAATAGCCAGATTAGTTTAAACTAAAGAAACTATACCTATATTTATAGTTATAACCAAACCACAAAGCATAATAGGATTCAAAATAGTCTATCATATGAATCAAATTATAAATATAGCCAATTCATGTTGTATTGCACACATAGCCTTAATCGTAAATCATCTTTCAATTAACTAGAACTCAGAGAGAAGTTTTGATAATGGTTGAATCCCAATCAATCAAATAGTAATTTCAGACTAGGCACAGTGAACAAATCACATAACGAAACATATTTAAACAAGATTCATGTGTTAAACATATAAAAAATCCAAAAGTGCTAAAACAGATTAGTTATGTGCAAAGAACAAGAAAGATCTTAGGCATGAGATTACCATAGGCTAATTAATACGAACAACCAAAGAGTCATATACAGAATATTTAGAAGACAGATAGTCAAAAACATCCAAAGAATTATTATACAGGAGATTTAGTAAGTCAAAACATGCAAAAGAAGCAAAATGGGTAGGTTCACTTAGCTTTCAGGATTTGTCTCCTGTTCTTTTTCTTTCTTTCTTTTATTTCTTTCTTCTTTCTTTTGTTATTTCCAGGCTTTAAGAACTTCTTAAGACTCAAAGTATTCTGATTTTTTCAGATTTCCTCGAATGGGTTTATTTTTTGGGTATTTAGTGGTGGAGGGGGTGTTATGGGTGTATTTGGGATATATTTGAGGGTGGGTTACGTTTGGGTATTCGCCAGAGATAGGGTTCTGGCGAACTTCTTTTCAATATTCAAATAATTCTGGGGTTATTCAAAACAAACCACCTATACGAGGTGAAAGACCTCCTCAAGGTGGTCCTAGCGTGTAAAAGTGGGAGTCTGATTCATAGGTTGAAGATCACCGGCGAGACTTCCGGTGACCGGACTTTCAAGAAAATGGGGCTTTTAGTTTTTCCTAGGTTTTCAGGGTGGTTGTGGTCTGTGAGAGTAAAGGAGAAAATATTTGGGGTTGGTTTGGGCCGGAAAAGGCTAGGGTCTCAGGCCAGTCTCCATTAGAGATGGAGGTTGAAGAAGACAAAGAAGAAGAGACAGGGCGGCTAGGGTTTGGAGGTTGTGTGTATAGGTATGTGTATTGGTCTCTTAACGGTGAGACGGAGCTTTTATACTCCTTTGGGCATGGGTGATCCTCGCCTTTGGATCAATTATGATCAATGGTCAGGATTATTTCTCTCAAAACATTGTCGTTTCAATTAATGATAGATAGCCTGACATCCATTAGATCTCCAAACATGGACGGTCAGGATTAATTCAATAGACTATGTCATTTTAAATTCTTTGAGGATACTTATCAGCATCCGTCTGATCAACTCTTTGGACGGCCAGGATTAAAACCTTTACACAACGTCGTTTATTTCTTATTAAAACCGCCTCATGAGATCCGCTGGATTGATATATCAACGGTTGAGATTCAATGCCACAATACGTCGTCGTCTTGGTTGAGCGTTTGGACTAGACGACCGTTTCTTTTGGGCTATGACATTTGGGCCTATATTTTTTAATTCCAACCCGATTTTATTGTATTTTGTGTATTTTCTTGCATTTTAATTATTTTATTTGTATTTTTCTTTTGTATTTCATTTTGTCTTTTCATATTCCTTTCCAATTGTTGTTTTTCTTTTATTTTCTGATTTTTTCTGGTATTTTATGACATTTTTGCTATTTTCTTTTATTTTTCCGGTATTTTTGTATTTTGTTTGTTAATTTTCTCTAATTTTCATATTGTTTGTGACATTTTTTAATTAACTCTTTTTGTAGTATAAATTTCAAATTATTTCAACAACAATCACACCATTATTTCAATTAAACACATAATTGCACATCAAAAATCTTATTTTTATTTTTATATTGGAATTTGTTTGCTTAGGGCAAAAATCACGTGCTCACAAAAGGAATCTAGCAATGGCTTGAAAATCCGATTCATAAGGCCCATGAAAGTTGCTGGGGCACTGGTTAGCCCAAAAGACATGGCCAAAAATTCAAAGTGACCATCGCGAGTTCTGAAGGGGGTCTTAGGAATATCCTGCTCTCTAATCTTCAACTGGTGGTACCCGGACCGTAGGTCAATTTTAGAGAAAAACTTTGCTCCTTGCAACTGGTCAAACAAGTCATCCACCAGAGGCAAAGGATATTTATTCTTGATGGTGACTTTGTTAAGCTACCGATAATCAATGCCCATTCGAAGTGACCCGTCCTTCTTTCTGACCAAGAGAACCGGAGCACCCTACCGAGACACACTCGGTCGTATGAACCCCTTCTCTAATAAATCCCTCAGTTGTTCCTTTAACTCCCTTAACTCTGATGGCGCCATTTTGTATGGTGGAATGGATATTGGCTGAGTATCCAGCAATACATCAATCCAAAAATCGATCTCCCTATCTGGCGGGATCCCTGGAAGCTCATCCGGAAACACTTCAGGAAACTCATTTACAACTGGAACGGACTCGAGGGTAGACACATCTGAGGTAGTGTCCATTAGCCGGACCAAATGATAGATACACCCCTTCTTGATCATTTCTTAAGCCTTAAGGTTGGAAATAAACCTACCCTTTGGCACCACACCATTTCCTCTCCATTCAATAACTGGCTCGTTAGGGAACTCGAGCCTCATGACTCTCGTCCGACAGTCAAGCTTAGCAAAGCACAAATAAAGCCAATCCATCCCCATAATTGCATCAAAATCAACCATCCCAAGCTCAATAAAATCGGCTGTGGTAACATGACTACTCACCGTAACAATATAATCCTATAGAGTCATTAGGCTGTAATAGAATCACCAACCGGAGTCGATACGGAGAACAGCTCATGAAGCTGTTCGGGTTCTATCCCAAAACTTGAATCAATGAACGGGGTGACATAAGACAAAGAAGACCCTAATCAATAAGAGCATAGCAATCAATAGCCTGAACAGACAAGATACCTGTAACAACATCGGGAGAAGCCTCAGCACTCTGGCAGCCACTCAACGCATAGAATCAGCTAGGTCCACCCCTACCATCAGCTCCACCCCTAGCTATACCATGCCCTATTGGAGCTGGAGGATGCGTTGATGATGTAGCAACCGAAGAACCAGACGACTGAGCAGATCCCCTACCCATACCCTTACTGGGTGCACAATAGTCCCGCTGTATGTGACCTCTCACCCCGTACCTGAAGAATATCAGGATATCTAGGTAGCAGGTCTCTGTATGAAATCTCCCACACTTGGGGCATGTAGGTCTCCCCTACTACTGGGATCTCACTCCACGACGACCAGACTGGCGAGACCTCCTTCTGTCTGAACCTGGTCTTGAATGACTGCCCTGCTGATGACTGTGCACAGATGGTGGTGCACTCGCTGAGGACTGAGCATAGGAGTGGGATGGCCCTGATGACCCTCTCCCTGAAAGTCATCTCCCTAAATGACCCATTGACTGGGCCATGCTGCTACTCTCTCTTTCTGCATGAATCTTCCACTTCCTAGCTTCTGTGGCCTGAGAAAAGCCCACATTCTCCCATAGTTCATATATGAGTGCAAAGCTGCCGTGACGGCCTCATTCACTACCAAAGGGCTAAGGCCCTAAACAAATCGCCGAACTCAGGCATCCATGGTCGACACTAGCTGAGGGCATACTTGGACAATCTCACGAATTTCATATGGTACTCCCAAACACTCATACTACCCTGTTTGAGGACCTCTAACTCAGTGGCATGGGCTGCCATTGTCTTGACAGGCAAGAAAAGGTCCATGAAGGCGTCTACAAACTCCTCCCATCTACTTGGAGGGCTCCCCTCCTCACGGGAATCCTCCCACACCTCAAACCATGAACGCTCCACTCCTTCAGCCTATGCGAAGCCAACTCTACCCCCTCTATATCTGTAGCTTTCATCACTCAGAGGGTCTTATATATTTCATCAAGGAAATCCTGTGGATTGGCCTCTGGGTCTGTGCCTGAGAGTTATGGAGGGGCCAACCATAGAAACTGGTGGACTCTAGAACCGGAGGGATCTCCCTGTCCGCTGGAGGACGTAGGGGCTTCATGAGATCTCTAGGCCTGGATGGCCACTAACTGTGTCAACATGTGAATGGCTCCTCTAAGATCCGCATTAGAGAAACCGGAACCAGAAGCTGGAACTGTATCAAAGTTAGAAACATTGGCAGGAGGGATGGTGGCACCCTCTACCGCAGCCTAAACAGGAACGCTTGGGTCTGGAATAGATGGACCAGGCAGATTCAGGACTGGTGGGTCATTTTCACCCACGGTATCAGGTACATGATTCGCAGCCACACTTGGGCTGGCATTGGCCACAAGGCCGAGTGTAGCTTTCTTCTTAGGCGCCATATTCTGAAAAGTTTGGAACAAGGCACGAATTAGACATTAATACTTCCACATTGCACTTTACCACATGATATAGGATAATAAAGAAATTGGTAAATTCCTAAATGTCCGTGTAGCCCCCAACTTATTGATGTGGTCGACAACACACCGATAAGAAGGGCGCTACTAGACATGGCTCTGATTCATCCTAGGACACTTAAAAACCTTAGGCTCTAATACCAAGTTTGTCACGGCCCAATTCGAGGGACATGACCAGCGCCTGACCGGGTAGCCACAGTCAAGCAGACCTGGGTTCCTTTCCTAACCCGCGCATTACCCCTGTGTTGCTTATTACTTATAAATTAAAGATCTTACCAATTATAACTGAATTAACATTTTTCAAACATTACCACACGATTAACTTTCTAACAAGTTTGCAGATTACAACGCCCGACATATATACATGCATAGGCCATAGTCCCGCGGTTTACTATCTACGGAGCCTCTAGGATACAAAGGATGATACAATACTTTCCGATAACAAGGCTCCGGCTATACCTTACAAAATCAAAATTAAGTCTAAAACAGAAGTGGCATGAGCCACGCATGGCCCCAAGAGGAATGGGGCTTACCAGAACGGATAGTGGAAGATGGAGGATGCTACTGCCAATGAGCTGAAGTACCTGCTACCGATCTACCTACAATCATAACATGAATGTAGCGTCCCTGGCAAAAGGGACGTCAGTACACTGAAATTGTACTAGTATGTATGGACAAGCTTTGTCCCAAGTAAAATCAAGCCATTAAACAAGTAAATCATGATGATATGACAACAAATGATGACACCAAGAAATAAATAAGCCAGCCAACCATGTTCCCACATTTACTTCGTTTCAAGTAGTTCTCATCCCAAATTACAATTAAAGATCAACCAGGAAGGCAACAACCAAACAATCACGGAAAACACAATCAAGTCAAACGAAGGGGCAATCAGTGCCTCACAGGTTGCAAACTCTCCTGCTGTCTCACATCAATGATTTTCATATCAATTTCAATGACGATTTCGATCGCTTTCCACCCTTATTACCTCGGCCACCCTTATCACCCCGACACATACCTTATTACTTCGTGTTGCGGCGTGCAACTCGATCCTACCATACAGTTTCAATCACAACAATCACAAATACCCAACAAGAGCACTACTCAAGATTACACAAGGGCAATAAGCAAATCACAAGTTTGTTCATGGTTTCAAATACTTTTCAAACCAGTATCACAACCAAGTTACAATGTTTCCATATTCAAGAATACACATACCATTGTGTTTAACAATTTATCCCAATTCAAGTGTTTCATTCCTTTCCCACAAGAAGCCATGTATGCCATCAAAACAATTGTTCTCAATTCTTTACCAATTTCAACTTCCTTTTTATCTTTTGGTTCATATTCCATACCACACCACACATAGTTCAACATCAGTTGAATACCCAATAACTAAATCAAAGAATTACACAACAATTCTCAAAAGTATCACACACCAATGAATTGTACACATAAGGGCGATTTCACTAGAATCAAAATTAGCCATACATACCTGGTGTCGGGGTTTTTTCCTTTAACCTCCTTCTTTATGTTTACCCAAGTTATCCTATTTTGCCAACCTCGTTCTTGCAGACTCTTACTCCTACCCACTTCTTTTTACTAAAATTAAAGTTCAAATAACATGCATGAGTGTCACATTCTATTTCCAAAAAGTATATTGTATGCAAATCTTTCTTTACCCATTTAAAACTGAAAAATCAAAGAAAATGGTTAGGGTTTTTACCTTTTTAAGAATTGGGGAAGATGACACTTTCCCTAAGAACCACCGAACCAAATGATTAGAAGCACTCTTTGAAGATGGGTAGACTTCTCTCTCTAGAATCCCTCTTTCCTCTCTCTAGTTTTGTTAAGAAAATATGAGAAAAATGAAGATTGGAGGTGTTTTGTTAAAGAAGGAGTCGGGTTAAAATTTTATAAAAATCTGGGCCGAATCAATTTTGCGGTCGCATCTGCAATCGCAGAATCAACATGCGGTCCATTATATGGACCGCAGAATTGCCCCAAAAAATGCACATGTTCTATTACGATATGCAACCAGAATGCGGTTCGCAGTCGTGTTCTGCGGTCACAGAATGCACCGCAGATTTGACACTCAAAAATTCTCAAGAAATTATGTGATGGATCTACGGTCCATATTTCCGTTATGCGATCGCATATTGGACTGCATTTTCAGCACAATTTTTGGAAAACATTCTGTTAAACTCTACGATAGGAATGCAGTCCGCATATCAGATATACGATCACTTTCTTGACCACAGAATCGACATTTCTGGAAAATTCATTCTTTTAATTTTTGAAACTTAAATCACTACCAAGGGTCCGAACCGCGGCGAGCTTTTCTACGCATTCCTAACACCTTATTCGGACCATGACACCACGGCTACTAGGTTTTTAAGCAAAAAAAATTTACGGGATCTTACAATTTAGCACTCACATATCATTGGCAAACATGCTATTATTTGCCTTGTTGACCAGATACCCTGGTGTTATATGTTAAGGAGTGTTGTACCCAAGGGGATGACTTTTGTGCCAACTTGCACTATCAAATATAGCAATGATATGCTTGATTGTTGGAAAATGGTTTTTTGTAAATGAGATTTTTAACTAAGCTTGAGATTTTCTAAAGGATTTTCACAGCGTCATGGTGTTTCTCAAAGGGTTGTACTATCTTTTATACCATTTTGGAGTGCTCATACGTGTTTCCTTATCGCTCAGATATTATTTTCTCTTATTACCACTGAGTTGGAAGTACTCACTTTACTCCATGCACCTCGCGTGCAGTTGCAGGTATTGTTTACCCAGTAGCGGGTTAATAGTGGGTCGAAGGTATGTTATCGTAGCTATGCAAGGTGAGCACCACCATTTGCGACAACGAGTTTCTTCTTCTTGATTCTAGATTTTTATTCTATGTTTATAGACTTTGAAATTATAATAAAAATTGTCACGACCCCAATCCCGGTCGTGATGGCGCCCAACACAACTGCTAGGCAAGCCCGACCACTTACACTCTCATCCCGAGCATGAAGCTCAAATCAATTACCTGAATATTCTTATCAACAATAAAAACTAAATTGAATAATCACCCAAAGATCTAGGGTCACGAGTCTAGAGCCTCTAAATATGATCGGATAAAAATATCTAAACAAAATACTCAAGTTTGAATAATGTATATATAAAGGAAAACTGGAATGAGAAGAGAAGCCAGGTCCTGCGAACGCTAGCAGCTGCCTCAGCAACTCGGAAAAATACTGATAAAAGCTAGAGAGCTCGTATATCCCTCATGTGTACCTGAATCTGCACACAAAGGTGCAGGGAGTAGGGGTGAGTACTAGGTACTCAGTGAGTAATAAATATATACAAGTAGCTGAAAGCAAGAAATCCATAGAATACCACAAAATGAAGTTAAACTATAGTCTGATTCCTTCTACGAACTAGCAACAACAATAGTACATTACTACTATCACAGATAATCCACAGAAAAAGAATGCAATGCAATGCACATAACCGCTACGGCGTGTAGCCCGATCCATTTAACGTCGACGGCGCTCACTAGGGGTGTGTACAGACTCCAGATGGGCTCCTACAGCCCAAGCGCAATACCGCTGCGGCGTGCAGCCCGATCCTCATATCAACCGCTACGGCGTGCAGCCCGATCCATCCTCAGTCCAAAACAAACATATAAGTCACACAACAACTCAATTTATTTATTACCAGGTTACAATTCATTAATTATGAAAATACTTTAACTTTTATTTAATCTTTTTCCAAAACAGGTGACTTAGCATTTCAATAAGGTGATTTCAAACCAGGACTGAGATCAGCGATTAAGCAAGTATAGATATCACATATATAGCTATCCCCTAGGGATACTACAGGTCGGCACAAGGCCCAAAACATGGCTTACAACCCACAATATTATCAAACATAGTTCTTTTCAACCACTAACAACATATTATTCATATCCGGGATGGACTAAGTCTCAATCCCCAGTCACAATTAATCTCGCACCTGCCACGGGGTGCGAGCCACGCCCTACTAGCATCACAATGTGCTAAGCCGGGGTTTCGACCCTCAGGCTACCATATACACAAACTACTCACCTCTAGCCGGTCGTAGACTCGTCCGCAATGCCTTTTCCTTTTCAATTTGCCGCCTCGTGCGTAGAATCTAGTCAAACCACAACAATTATATCAAATACGGGTCAAAGAAGCATAACCGAATTCAATTTATACGAAATACGTGATAATACACCAAGTTGGTAAAACCCGACCCCGGGCCCGCTGCTCGAAAAATTCCAAAATTAGTAACAACACGATCCTCGTCATGCCACGAGTTCGTGCGTACCCAGAGTTGTACTTGAAGCAACCCAATAGTTGAATGACCTTACTAGGCATATATGCGGGGTGGTACCACATCACCCTATCCATTATAAGTCTGATAACACAATATAGCTGAACTTCCACAGTCCATTTGGAACATAGACCACATTGCACTTTTCGAAATCATATACCACATCTCGATCCCACGTCTATACTCGGAATACACCCAAATAAACTGTAATAGTCCATACTCGCCACTCTGGATGAGATCTTATAATGTATCAAACAACCCAATCGCTCGAGACGATGTCCTCTTATCACAAAAATTTCCCGCGATAACCAAATATTAATTTAAAAACTTTTTCCATTATCTAAAGTGTTATTCCAACACCTTCATATATTGCCCACGGCAACCGAATACGCGATATATTGAATCCTTCTCTCAGGTCATCCATTCATGGATTCATTTCCCTTTTAACTGATACTACAATAGATTTCGGAGCCAAGCCTCGATATACTCTCTCTAAACATCTGAGATCACATATGCCCGCACTCATTAACGGCTCCAATGATCATTCCGATTATAACACACCGCACTGGTGATACGACACCTCAACACCGGCCTAAGCCACGATGAGCACAACACAGGCTCCAGTAAGAAACGTCTGAACATACTCAAATCATGACAACTGACTCACACAAAAGTGATGTAATTCAAATTCCTCAATTCCATCACAACTCATAACTGAGATCTCGTCTCACATCATAGAATTAGAGTACATGAACCCTCCTCGAATGTCATAACATCACGTGGCCTTGCCACGACTCACGATTCTATCCAAGTACTATTACTCACGGAGCACCTCAAGTCACCATGCTCAAAACGTTCAGCCACGCACATATTTAGGTCTGAACTCAAGCAATCAATCACACCTGTAGTGATACATTTAATATATGCTATCAAATCTTGAATGGATTCAACCGATGTGCTATTCCCCGAGCGGTATCCAATATGGACTATTCCTTAGAAGCTAGGAAGTATTGTATACAAAGTAACTTATAGGAAACTATATTTTTCCACATCACACTGTTGCGGCATGCAACCCGTTCCAATAACATACCCGTGGTGGCGTGCCACCCGATCCAGATAACATACCTGTGGTGGCGTGCCACTTGATCCACGCATAAATCTCGCAAGAGGAAATGCACATCGAGTCAAGTTGCTCATAACAACAAACATATATATAGCCTCAAGTGTCACGCCCCAAATCGAGGGACATGACTGGCGGCTGACCGAGTAGCCCCAGTCAAGCGGACCTGGGTGCCTTTCTATCCCACCCGCTACCCATTTGTTGATTATTTCTTATAAACAAAATATCTTACCTATAATGACTGATTTCACAACGCATAAACATAACCATATGATTGATTTACTAACAAGTTCACAATTTACAATTTACAACGCCCGACATACATATACATAGGCCACAATCCCACTGTTTACATGTCTACGGAGCCTCTAGGATACGAAAGGGAATATAATACTTGCCGGTAATAAGGCTCCGGCTATACCTTACAAAACCAAAATGAAGTCTAAAACAAAAGTGGCATGAGCCACACAGGGCCCCGAGGAAGAAAGGGGCTCACCAAAACGGGCAGTGGAAGATGAAGAATACTATTGCCGACGAGCTGAAGTGCCTGCTACTGATCCACCTACAATCATAACACGAATGTAGCGTCCCCGGCAAAAGGGACGTCAGTACACTGGAATTGTACTGGTATGTATGGACAAACTTTGTCCCAAGTAAACTCAAGTCATTAAACAAGTAATCACAATGATAAGACAGCCCATAAATTACTTCAAGAATCAATTAAGCCAGCCAACCATGTTTTTCGCATTTTTACCCCTTTCAGATAATTCTCAATACAAAGCGAGTTTAAGATCAACAAGTAGAACAACAACCAATCAACCACATAAATTACAAGTAGTCAAACAAAGGGGCAATCAATGCCCCACAGGTTGCAAACTCTCCTGCTGTCTCCTTTCACAATTTCACATCAATGATTTTATATCAATTTTAATAGAGATTTCGATCGCTTTCTATCCTTATTACCTCGTCCACCCTTATTACCTCGGCCACCCTTATCACCCCAACCCACACCTTATTTCTTCATGTAGTGGTGCGCAACCCGATCCCACCGTACAGTTTCAAACACAACAATCACAAATAGCAGATAAGGCACTTCACACAATTACAACAAATTCAAATAAGTAGCTTACAATTCGATTCATGTTCTCAAATACTTTTCAAATTGAATTCACAACCAAGTTATCATGTTTCCACATTCGAGAGTGCCCACATAAGCATGTTCAACAATTTACCACAATTCAAGTGTTTCAAATTCATTCCACAATAAGCCATATATGCCATCACAATGGTTGTTCCCAATTCTTTACCAATTTCGGTTCCCTTTTTATCTTTCAATTCATATTTCATACCACACCTCACGTAGTTCAACATCAATCGAACGCCTAACAATTAAATCAAACAATTACATACAATTTCTTAAATTAACACATGCCAAAACAATTCGCACACATTTGGGCGATTTTACAAGAATCAAAATTAGCCATACATACCTGGTATCGAGTTTTCTTCCATTAACTTCCTAATTTATGCTTACCCAAGCTACCCTATCTTGTCGACCTTGTTTCGCAGATTCTTATGCCTATTCACTTCCTCTTTACTAAAAATTAAGTCAATAATCATGCATGAGCGTAAAATTCCATTTTCAAAAGCTATTATATGCAAACCTTTCTTTACCCATTTTAAAACTGAAAATTCGAGAAAATAGCTAGGGTTTTTACCTTAAAATGAGTTGGGGAAGTTGAATCTTTGCCTTAGAATCCTTTGAACTAAGTAGCTGGAACAATCTTTGAAGATGAAAGACTTTTCTCTCTAAAATCCCTCTCTTCTCTCTCTAATTTTAGTAAGATGATATGATAAAATGAAGGAGAAAGGTGTTATATTAAAGAAGAGGTCGGGTCGAAATTTATAAAATTTCTGGGCCGGGTCAATTCTGCGGTCGCATCTGCGATCGCAGAATCAACATGCGGTCCACATAGTGACCGCGGAATTTCCTCAAAATTTACACAAGTTCTGTTATGGAATGCGACCAGAATGCGGTCCGTATTCTTGATCTGCGGTCGCAGAGTGCACCGCAGATTTGACACTCAAAAACCTTCGAGAATTTATGCGGAAGATCTGCGGTCCGCAGATCCATTCTGCGATCGCATATCGACCGGATTCTCAACACCAATTTTTGTAAACCTTCTGTTAAGCTATGCGGCAGGAATGTGGTCTGCATAGCAGATCTGCGGTCGCATTCCTGACCGCAGAATTGACACTTTTCTGGAAAAACCGATTCTTTACATTTTTGAAACTTAAATCACTACCAAGGGTCCGAACCGCGGCTAGCAAGCTCGCCGTGAAGAGTTCTATGCATTCCTAACGCATTATTCATACCATGACACCACAACTACTAGGTTTTATGCACAAAAATTTTACGGGGCCTTACATCAAGCTCGGCCACATGAAACGCATCCGACAACGTTCCTCAATACCGGAACTAAATCAATGGTAGATACCTCTACACTGACATCCGGCACAAAGGCCCAACTGACAAAGCAATACCTACCAGCCGTCCGCTGGTCCTGGGTACAACTACCATGCTGGAGCATACTCTGATGCACTCTGCTACGCATTTTGTGCCATTTCTGACATAGTCCATATCATATTAGTCTAGACGACCTAACTTATGACAACCAGTCTGAAATAAAGTATCATAACCCAAATTCATCATATCAAGCTAAGAGAGAGCCACTAGGGCTTCCAATTTCCAATAATCGCTAAACGATGCTGATACACTCAATATACAACAACTACATAGGCGTATTATCAGAACTTCTAGTCTCCATAACCTATATAACACATGAATCACTATGCCTGATCCCACACTCCACTGTACGAACACATAACACACATCAAGCATCCATTCATACCACGAGAGTCATTCAGAAATTTCCCTATGCCATCATCAACTCAATCATCACAGCCGATCCAATAAGAGAATACCACTATACCACTAGATATTATCAGTTTACAGTACCTTGTCCCTTTTTGACCATATACCCTGCCAAATCACTAGAATAGCAGTATCATTTTTTCTTAATCACTAGAAAGACCGATTCTTAGATCACGTGCAGCTGCCCCCGCTGCTCAATAGTTTTTAATGACTTCCCATATATTCCGAATTGATCTCGAAGCCTTGAACATGCCATTATCAACTTTCCATAACACATTGCATATACCATACCACACTAAGATAACATGAAAACTTTTATCCTTTTCCTACGCCGCAAACATCGATGCACTCAACTAGTCAAGTACTTTCACGATCCCATATAGAAGAAAACTCATTACACATTCGCATACCAATAGGGAATATACTCATTTTTCGGACAACGGTAAAACACATCACAAACTATTTGTCCCAATTCATTGCATAAGTTTAACTGTTAGGATTGAGTCTTTTTACCCACATCGAGCTACGCAACTGCCAGCACTCAAGAGCTTGGTTGCACCATAGCTGCAAGACTCATCACTTCGAACACATACCAGGAATTAACCGTATCCCTATCATACCATTTCAGTTTATTAACCAGTTGCTTCATTTACTCAATTTCTTTTCTGAACCATCTTTAACTTAGTATTAGCCTTTATTGTAGCACTACCATAACTCAACTCATGTTACCACACGAGACTCGTACATAAGACCACACGGTCTAAAACCCATAGGCCACTGAATACTTTCTCAATGTTTCCCAGAAGTACCACATTCTACAATACTTCATTTTGAAGAACTTCCTGCGATTTTGAATTCATTATCATTACTCTCTAATATAAATACATAGAATCTCATCATTCACATATCATTAAACAAGTCTTGATCCCTTATAACGAAAACACCGTCTTTAGCCATATACATAATCTTAATACACCTGACTGTTACAAGAAAAATCTTGAACACCGCAAAACCATTTTCGTGCATCATTCCCCCTTATTCAATTATAATTCAACTGTCTTATTAAACAGAACCACACGTGCCTTGTTAGAACTCTGGCACCATAGAACATAATTACATACTGATGCATTTAGCTATCTTTCTTTCCTATACACCGAACATTCTTTACCAGCAGCAGTTCAAACCATCCTATTATTTCTTCATATCTACGAAGCACCATAACCTTTATCAGAATTTCCCAACATACTTAGAGAAAGAATCAACATAGCACACAACAGTGAAATAAGTTAATCAATAACAACCTCCCCAACTTGGCTCGGAGCCATACATCAAAGCACTTTTAGCCGCTCATAGCATTCTTTACTTAAATGATGCCACAATGTTATGGTGAGATTAAACTCAAGTCATTTACAAGCTTGACAAAGACTCGAATCATCAGAGACCTTAACCCTTCTGCCATTCTTGCATATATACACACACCTCAGTTAAGCCTACTCTCTTTAGGTGACCCAAATCTTTTCTAAGTCCCAAATTTTTCAAAAATTTCAGCAGAGTTTCCTTTGTAAATTGGTCTATCCACCAGCCAGAGAATCACCAAACCATTCTAACAATACATCCACAACTCAACAAGACATCACAATGCATTTCAACAACATTAAATCTCAATACTATACGAATCATATTATCACAATTTATACCTGAACCTGCGCTACACCTGCTTGCATCATAACACATATCAAATACCCTTAAATTACACATCCGAATCCACCCACCTACTTTGCATCAATCTAGTATTTCAGTACAACACCTTCCACCAGGATATACATAGCATAATCACTTTAGTCTTCCCGAGTCTAAACTCATTTTACTACACCTAAGGCACTTTACCTTCCAACTAAGAGATATGATAAATATTTACCACGCCCATAGCTCGGGGCTACACAACAGATTACAATAAGGATATAACACCTGACAGCTCGTACATTATTAAGTTGTTATTTCCACAATTAGGAACAATACCGATCACACGAAATTTCATAATACCAGTTTGTAAAATCAGCACTTTGGTGCTCATTTCATAGACAAATATCTGGCCTCAAGTCCTCCCGACTGGCCCAACATGAACTCGCAGAGATTATATCTCGTCCCTCAACCAGGAAATCACAAGCCATCAAGGCAATTATATTACTCAGCGCTCGATGCGTACACAGGCGTGTGGAAGGAATTTCAAAGATTATATCTCAAGCTGAATCAAGTATGCCTGTTAAGAATTCCAAGAAATGTGACGTGTTTCCTAAAGGTTTGCAGCCTCCTAAGGATAAATACAGGCATCCCCGTACCGTTCCACAAGACTCTACCAACCGGCTCAAGACTCATGAAGCCTAGTAACCTAGGCTCTGATACCAACTTTGTCACTACCCCAATCCCGGTCGTGATAGCACCCAACACAACTGCTAGGCAAGCTCGACCACTTGCACTCTCATCCCGAGCATGAAGCTCAAATCAATTACCTGAATATTATTATCAACAATAAAAATTAAACTGAATAATCACCCAAAGATCTAGGGTCACGAGCCTAGAGCCTCTAAACATGATCGGATAACAATATCTAAACAAAATACTCAAGTTTGAATAATGTATATATAAAGGAAAACTGGAATAATAAGAGAAGTCAGGTCATGCTAACGCCAGCAGCTACCTCAGCAACTCGGATAAATACTGATAAAAGCTTGAATGCTCGTCTATCCCTCTTGTGTACCTGATTCTGCACACAAAGGTGCAGGGAGTAGGGGTGAGTACTAAGTACTCAGTGAGTAATAAATATATACAAGTAGCTGAATGCAAAACATCCACATAATACCACAAAATAAAGCTAAACTACAGTCTGATTCCTCCTACGAACTAGCAACAACAACAGTACATTACTACTATCACATATAATCCACAGATAAAGAATGCAATGCAATGCACATAACCGCTACGGCGTGTAGCCCGATCCATTTAACGTCGACGGCGCTCACTGGGGGTGTGTACAGACTCCGGATGGGCTCCTACAGCCCAAGTACAATACCGATGCGGCGTGCAGCCCGATCCTTATATCAACCTCTGTGGCGTGCAGCTCGATCCATCCTCAGTCCACAACAAACATATAAGTCACACAACAACTCAATTTATTTATTACCAGGTTCCACTTCATAAATTATGAAAATACTTTATCTTTTATTTAATTTTATTCCAAAATAGGCGACTTAGCATTTCAATACGGTGATTTCAAACCAGGACTGAGATCAGTGATTAAGCAAGTATAGTTATCGCATATATAGCTATCCCCTAGGGATACTACAGGTCGGCACAAGGCCCCAAACATGGCTTACATCCCACAATATTATCAAACACAGTGCTTTTCAACCACTAACAACATATTATTCATATCCGAGATGGACTAAGTCTCAATCCCCAGTCACAATCAATCCCGCACTTGCCACGGGGTGCAAGCCACGCCCTATTAGCATCACAATGTGCTAAGCCGGGGTTTCGAACCCTCAGGCTACCATATACACAAACTACTCACCTCTAGCCGGTCGTAGACTCATCCGCAAATGCCTTTTCCTTTTGAATTTGCCGCCTCGTGTGTAGAATCTAGTCAAACCACAACAATTATATCAAATACAGGTCAAAGAAACATAACCCAATTCAATTTATACGAAATACACGATAATACACCAAGTTGGTAAAACCCGACCCCGGGCCCGCTGCTCGAAAAATTCTGAAATTAGTACCAACGCGATCCTCGTCTCGCCACGAGTCCGTGCATTCAAAATTTATCGAAATCGGAGTTCGAATGGCCTTTCAAAACCCAAAAATGTGTTTTCATGATTTAGGCCCTAGTTCTTCACATATTCTACCGAATTTCAGGAATTTTGGTGTTCATTCTAACATAAAATCATGTTTTTGAGTCAAGAAACTTACCTCCGGCGATTACACATTGAATTCTCTCTTAAAAATCGTCTCAGAAGCTTCTTCCCGTTCCATAATTGGAAGAAAACTCGAGCTGCTCTTATAGATACATTGTTCACGCATTTTACTGCTCCCAATGGATTCCTTGTGAAATTCTAATGAATTTAGGCTTTTGAATCACTCAATCTGACCTTATAATGAAGGAGATATGTATGTTTTAAGATTTCCAAATAGTGTAGGTTTTTAATACGCCGTCAGGGGCAATTTCGTCATTAACCTGAAAATTTGGCCAACCTTAGTAAAATGGCCATAAAATCCTCATACGATGACCAAATTCAATGATTCTTTTTGCTACGGGTCCGTAATTACGATACAGATCTACTTCTTCATTCAAAAAAATAATTCGAGCTCATTTGGTCAATATGATATCATTTATGCTTGAAGAAACGATGTCAAAGCATAAGAAAAACGAGCATAACGCAACCCAAACCTATCTGAAACTCACCCGAGCTCCTCGGGACAGCATACGAACATACTAACATGTCACATATGACCATGCAAACTTTCTTTCTCTCTCAAAAAACCAAAACTAACATCAAAACACCCAATTTACATCGGATCCAAGCCTATGTTCTTCTAAAACATCTGAAACACGCATTCGATCAAAAACCCAACCTAAACACCTCCGAATGACCTGAATTTTTGCACGCATATCCAAAATCACCTAACGGAGCTACTGCAACTCTCGTAATTGCATTCCGAGCCCCGGATCAAAATCTCACCTACCATTCGGATTTCATCAAAATTTAACCTTAGCCAATTTAAGCCTAAAACTACACTTGACCTCTCAATTCGATTCCTATTGCTCTCCTAAGTCATAAATGATCCCCCGAAACTAGTCGAATCATCAGAATTCAATTTCAAGCTCTCTAACCCATCGATCAACATTTGGTTGACTTTTCCAAACTATCATTTTTCTTAAAGAGGTTCATGACCTCATTTCTATCTAGATTCCTTCCGATTTACTTCTAACTTTTCGAACACATATAAATAAGTATATTGAAGTGTTAAATGAAGAAAACGGTGCGATAAATCCTATAACGATGGGCCGGGTCATTACATTAAAATCCTCCTAGATGCTCGTGACTTTTGATACCCCGGTCGGGCTGAGTTAGGCTATAATATTGTTGAATAATGTTCTTTATGTTGAAATTTCCATATGTCTATGTTTAATAAGTGTTAAAAATGATTGGGGTTAGTTGTCTTGCCTTGTTTTCATGAGAGGCGCCATCTCGATTGGGTATGGAGATTGGGTCGTGACAGTTTTTGATCAAAAGTGGATTTTGGAAGTTTCGGAATCCGTAGGTTTGAATGTGGGGGTAGTTTGATGATTTGATGTTCTTTTGGGTGTTTCAAAGATTAGCATAAGTTTTAACAGTGATATGTGATTTTCTAGTACTGTCACGACCCAAAATCCACTAACGGTCATGGTGGCGCCGGACACTGCTTTCAGGCAAGCCAACTTAATTAATCGATTAACTTCTCTTTTTAATACCTTTGAAATATAGGACATTTCCTTCCATTTTTCATAAATAAAAATATTACCACTTAAATTCAAATTAAATAATAAACGATTAGTACAACTATTTCGAATACCATCCTAGAACCCAGTGTCACAAGTGCATGAGTATTTAGTGATGAGGAAAATATAATACAACATCCGCCTGAAATACAATGGACATGAAATAAATACAATATGCTGAAAGGGACTATATTAGTTGCGGGTCGCCTCGAATAGTGCACCTCACCTAGTCCCAGAATCATCTGCGCTGCTACGCCCAGTAGGCTGCTAGAGATACATATACCTGTGCAACAAAATGCACAAAAGTGTAGTATGAGTACGTAAACAACATGTACTCAATGAGTATCTCGCCTGATCTCGAACAAGTGGAGACGAGATTGTCAACTTCGACACCTACAAGAGGTCGAATGATAGTGTAATAAAAATGTGGGGAAATCATGGATTTTTATAGCAGTTCTATCTCGCAAGGCGGAAAAAAAGATAAACTCATTTAACAAATATTAAGGGGTTTTCAAGGTTTACTCTTTATTATCTTATCAATTTATATCAAGCCACGAAGGGAAAATTTCACGTTTAAAAGTCTCAAGCGACAAATAACATGGGCAAATCACACCGAGGCGACAACCCAATCCAACAGAAATGTAAATTGTGCACTACCGAGGGTCGAACAGCCCAAACCATAGATGCATCTATTTAATCTACCGAGGCATGTTCCATAAATAAATACATACCCTGCTCACGAATCTTGCATGCGACGTAGCTACACATAAGGATAGATGCTCAATCATTCAATTAACAACTTATAAGGGAATATTTATCCAAATAAAATCAATTCTCCCTTAACAAATTTTAAGATATGGAGTTTAATCCTTTTACAAATTCACTTACTAATTCAATGTGATTTAAGCAATTCAAGCTATCAATAAGATTACAAATATTCAAAGTATAGCATGATTTTGGGTCCTAGACTACCCGAACAATGGCATAATAGTAGCTGCGCACGGAGTCTCGTCACCTTGTGCATACGTAACTTCCCACAAATAGGGGCACATATTTAATTATTTCACATATGGGGACAATTTCCTCTTACAAGGTTAGAAAGGAGACTCACCTCACTCCGAAGACTCATAACCGACATTCTACATTCCTCCAAAGACTTGCACCAATGCACAATGCTCCAAAACTAGCCAATAATTATACAAATCCATTAATATGTGCTCAATTAAACATTACAACCCAATTTGAAACAATCCTAACCCCGAACAAAAAGTTGACAAAAATGCCCTTGGGCCCACTTGCCCGGAATCCAAAATTTCTTGAAGATAAAGTTTACCCATGAAGTCACGAACTGAAATATATGATTTTCTCCTACTTCCATAATCAAAATCGTGATCAAAATTCAAGAACACTAATTTTCTAGGTCATCCCTCAAACCCCAAGTTTTTCTACCTTTTTCATGCCCAAATCTATGTATACACCTTGTATTTAACTCAAAGCTATCATAAATTACTTCCTCATAACAAGTCATTAGAATGGAGCCTCAAAGTCGCTCCCCATCGACTCAAATGGAAGAAAAATGGGGTTGAAATGAACTAAACACTGAATTTTAAATACCTCTCTGCTCCAGACATTTCTGCTTCTGTGGAATTATTTCTTCTTATGCGGTTCTTCTTATGCGGTCAAAAACGCTTTTGTGGCTCCTTCCCAAGCCACCCAACTTCCACTTATGCGCTTCCTTTTCTACAGGTGCGGTCTCGCATCTGCGGCTCCCTGACCGCATCTGCGGTACCAACTTTCCTCACCAAAATCCGCATCTGCGATCTTCTTGGTCGCTTCTACGGCTTCGTACCTGTGGACAATACTTTGTAGGTGCAGAAATACCAGTACCGGCTGCTTTAGCTTTTCTTCAACTCCAAAATCGATCAGGTAACAACCCTGAATCCACCCGAGGCCCCCGGAACTTCAACCAAACCTATCAACTTATCCGAAAACAGATTACAAACTTGCTCGAGGCATCAAATTATATCAAACAACATTAAAACTATGAATTACACCCCGATTCAAGCTTTATGAACTTTAAACTTTCTAATTTCTACTTCCGGTGTTTAAACCTATCAAATTACGTCTGATTGACCTTATATTTTGCACACAAGTCATATTTGACATTATGGATCTACTCCAAGTTCCTGAACTGGATTATGAACCCGATATTAGAAAGGCCACCTCCGGTCAAACTTCTCAAAAACTTTCGAATTTCTATCTTTAGCCAAATGGCTCCAAAATAACCTACGGACCCTCAAATTCATATTTGATCACGCCCTCAACTCCAGAATCACCAAATGGAGCTATTCAAAGTCTCAGAACCCCAAACAGACATCGATGACACTTAAAGGCACTTCAAGGCAAACTAATGAATTTTCTTCTAAAATTCTAACTTCCACAATATGTGCCAAAACACTCCTGGGTTATCTAAAACCCAATCCTTCGGATTGGGGACTGCAAGTACGGGATCCTAGAAGTGAAAGAGAAGCTGCATATATGGCCATAGACAAGGATAGTCAGAAGGAGTAGGTGCGGTTTTGAGGGACTTAAGTGGTAACTGCAGAAGCGGTTGTTTGGATACAACAACAGTATCGCAGGTGCAAATACCTTGGGTCAAAAAGTATATAAGTCCTCCTTCGCTAATTTTTGGGTTTTCCACTATTTTCACATAAGGGTTTGAGCTTGGGGGAGAAAATTGAACAAGGAATTCAAGAGGGTTTTGTGGAGGTAAGGTTTTGAACATTAAACTAGTTTCTATGATGGTTTTTAATTGTTTAATCTTGAAATTTGTGATAATTAGTGGTTAAATGAGGATTTATGATTTTTATGTAGCGATATGATGCTTGGGCTGAAGGAGTCTTTCGGGAGTCAGTACACCCCCGTGAGCGTAATCGACTATAAATATAGGATCGGGCTGCACGCCGCAGCGATTACTATTAGTATTGTTATTATTATAATTACTACTATAGGATATTTATTGATCCGGAGTGCTCAGTGGGAGTATTGTATGATGATAGCTGAGTCACGAGTGACTGAGATGCTCGCCTAAGGGGCTATACTTATGAATGATATTTTTCCCAAGGGGGCTGTTTATGGCGTTTTCTCTTATTTCACTCTTCATATTTACTAAGCCTCTACTTAAATTGTTGAATAAATGTTTCAAAGGATTTTTAATTGAAACTTGAGTTTTTACGAGTTAAATTGAATTTGAACTGCTGATTTTTGACTTGATATTTTTGTTGAGATTTCCTTATACATGATTTTAAATGCTCATCACTGCACTTAGACTTTATTTACTTTAGTTACTTACTGAGTTGGTATACTAACGTTCTTCCTTGTATCTTGTGTGCACATGTAGGTGCTCATGCATCAGAGTGAGAGCTTCCAGCACTCTTAGTGTATTTCCAAAGATCGCAAGGTAGCTGCATGGCATTTGCAGCCATGCCTTCCTCCTTCCTATCTTAGTATTTTATTATCTGAGTCTACTTTGTGTTATTCAGACGGTGTGCGGCTATGCATAGAGGCTCATGACTAGTAACACTGGATTATTGGGCTGTGTTAGTATATATTGTATTATTTTCCGCATATTTCTGTTGATTCTATATTACATATGAAGAATTTGAGACGTAAACGGTTCTAGAAAATGATTTTATAAAAAGAACTTGATGTGGAAATTTTTAGGTTGGCGTGCCTAGTATTATGATAGGTACCATCACGGCCGGTGTATTTAGAGTCGTGACAAATGGAGAAAATGGGATATTTGAACCAAATCTTATTCAGATCTCTTTGAGATTCCGTCAAGTACCATAAAAATCGAACAACCAATGGAGATATGAGGCCGGATAAGGCCTGAGGTTGAAGAAAGAACCTATGAATCAAAAGATTTTCAATGAATGCGGGCCAGGGTTAGAAGGAAGGTAAGAGATACAAGAGGAGGGAAGGGGTTTCTAGGGCAGCGGATTTGGAAAAATGGGATAGGGTTTGGGTGGGAGGTTTAGTTCAACAAAAAAGGAAGGTGGATCCTAGACCGTTGATCTCGTAAGATCAACGGCCATGATCAGTTTTAGGTTGGGGCAGGTTTAACTAGATGGGTAGGGTAATTGGGTCAGGTTATTGAGCTAGGTGCGCAATTAGTTAATTAAAAGAGCAATATTTTAAATACCCAGTTAGTTTTAAAAGTAATTTTATTAAATGAATTGTAAAAAAATTATATTTATATAAAAATGATTTTAAAAAATTATTTAATATTATAAGAATATAAAGAGTCATTTTCATGTAAAAAAATAAGGAATTGCATGAATGGGCTATTATTGCAAAATTATTGTAATTATAACCTACATATGTAAATATAATTATGTATAAAATAATCAAAGCTTAATTATAAATATAAATGATAGAATTAAGCAACAGAACTATTATGAAATTATTTTTGATGTAATTAGTAATTATTTAGATAATAAAATGCTGCAATAAATTAATTAAAATCCCTTTAAAATGCAAATAAATTATGAAAAAATATTGGTTGATGCCCATGCACTATATTGAAAGTATATATGCATTTCATAAAAATATATGAGGAAAAAATTAGGTATCAACAAATACTCCATTATAACTTCAAATAAGCTTAAAGAACATTCTACACATACTCCAATATATCATATTTGTGAAGCTCAAGTAAAGGAATTACCTCTTGATAGAAGAATCTCACTTCTTCTTTTTGATGTTCTTGAAGATTCAACCAATTTTTTATGAATATAATAATATTATTGTTATATCAAATGATGTTATATATTCTTTCTTATACCAAATAAACTTACCTTGAAGTGTACTCATGGTGGGAAAGACACTTGTTCTCTCTAGAACTAAAACCCTTGTCATAAATTCTAACTCTTTCTCTCTCCCCAAAATAGCCACTTTTATAATTTTTATGACATGCGTAGCTACTCACATCTCCAACGTAGCTATGCTTACTTCCTCTTCAGATCCCCTTCCTTTGACAAGCTTGCAGGAATCAACTACGCATAAGGAAGTGTAGCTACCCACCGCTCACGTAGTTGTATGGTTGTTGTGCTATCCTTTAGTAAAAAGATCATAACTTCTTTTAGGAATATCCAAATAATGAATAGTTTGTTGAATGAAAATCAGACTCATAGATATTTAATTTGATAGGTCGTACACTACATAAATCTTTATATATTGGGAGTTGTACTTGTTTGGAGTTGGGTCTTGTGCAAACTCATTTGAAACTGTAGTCCATCATATAGTTTTCAACCCATTATAAATAGACCTTGTACACATATTACTATTATCAATTTATACTATTTATCACGACACAAAATCTACTATAAGTCATGATGGCGCCTAATACTTTCGTCAGGCAAGCCAATGTTGATTTATCAATTTACTTACTCATTTAAATAAAATCTACAGGGTGATATAATAATAATTATGTGAACCACCATACAAAAAACCTAGTAGAAATTACAATATCCGATGTAATAAGTGCATGAGCATTAATTAGGAAATATAATAAAATACAACGTTTGTCTGGAATACAAATTAGACATGAAACTATAAATAACTCTAATGGAGGCTATGCAGGCTGCGAATAACAAAAAGGAAGTGCAACTCACCATAAAGTCCCTGCAACAGCCACGCATCTGCACTTAGAGGACCATCAGAACCATATATGTATACCCGTATAATATGTGCAGCAAGTGCAGCATGAGTACGTAAATCAACACTTACCCAATAAGTATCTAGCATAACCTTGAAAAAGTAATAACAAAGGGTCGACTTCGAAACTTACCGTGGGCTAACAATAATTTACTGAACTTATAATTAAGCACATATTATGTAAATGCAGCTCAAAAATCAATAACAAGAAATAGTAAACAATTCTTTCACTGATAATAAATTCCAAATTGATCTCCCGTCATTTAACAAATCAATCTCTCAAGCCAATGAAACAATATCAATTATAATTGGACACCAAGAATTATTATGCATGATTATGCTGAGGTCGTACGGCCCGATCCAACATATAAATATATAAAGTGTGTGCCGACGATCGAACGACATGAACCATATATGAATCTATTTGCTACTAAGGTGTTCGAGCCGCTCCATGAGATGAGAAAATACTTTATATACAACCAATTCAAGAGTATTAAGAGGTTAATATTCAAAGAAACATCAATTTTATTAACGGTAAGTGACCAAGTAAGTAAAATTTAACCTATTATAATACTTTTATCAAGCAATTAAATTAATATGTAGGGTGCAAATATCACAAGTATAACATGATTTGGATCTTAGACTACCCGGACATAAGCAAAATTAGTAGCTAAGTATGGACTCTCATCACCTCGTGTGTACGCAGCCCCTGCAAAATAGAAGCACATATTAAATCAATGTACCTATGGGGTTAATTCCCTCTTACAAGGTTAGAAAGGGGACTTACCTTATTCTGAAATTCCATAACCGGCTCCAAAGCTTTTCGCAACAACTCAAACCGATTCCCATCGCTCCAAAACTAGTTAATCAATATGAAAATCCATAAATATATACTCTACTACTCATTATAATTTAATTTATAAAAAAATTGAATTTCGCTCGAAAAATTGATAAGTCACCCTTGGGCCACGGGCTCGAATTCCAAAAAATTGAAATTATACATTAGCTATAAACTCATGAACTCAAATATATAATTTATTCCCAATTCCATGTTCAATTTCATAGTCAAAAAATGATAGTATGCTAAACCCTAACCTAGAGAGAGAAGCTCTAGCAAAAACCTAGAGAGAGAAAGAGAGAGAAAGCTCGATGTCGCCTTCCATGGCCTCGTCAGCCACTGTGGAGGTTGGGTAGTCGTCTCCTCCAAGTGTAACATCCCCACAAACATCTACAACACCAAATACAATCCAAAACTGTGCAAATTTCCTCAAACCTAATACATTACATGCTCTCATGCAACCTACGTCCAATGTAGCCCTAAAACCAATCGAGTATCTTCATGGAGAACCAATTGTACATTGGAAGTAAAAAAAAGTAAGGAAATCCATCACACAACAGGGGTTAAATCTAGCAATTTTGGGTAAGTTTTAATATATGGAAAGCCTGGGATCCATCATTTACGTAAAGCTTTGCCAATTCAATATGAATTAAAAGGTCCATGTTCAGTTGGATTAATTGAGGACATTCATGTTTTGATTAAACTTTCGTTGATTGAAGATTATATACACTTATTGTCCAAGACAACTTATTATTTGAAAATCCAAAAACGAGATGTGTCAGATGAGGTGTACAAAGTGGAATCCATGGTGGAAAATTGAAAAAGAAACACCTATTGCCTGGATTTCTTTTCAAGATTTGCCTCCAAATTTCTTTGGGAGGGAATTTGGTTTTTCATTAGCAAGGACAGTAGGGAGACCATTACATATAGACTTGGCTACTCAAAATCGTACAAGGCCAAGTTGTGCTAAGGTGAAAGTTGAGGTGAATTTACTAGCTAATTTGCCTCAAAGGATTAAGTTAGTCGAGGAAGAAGATGAAACTGGGCCTGAGGAATGTAAGTGCATCAAGATATGGTATGATTATATGCCTAAGTATTGTAAAACATGTAAAAAGCAACGGCATAAAGAAGAAGAATATTGGGTGATTAATTCGGAGTTGAGAAGTTTTGAAGAACAATCTTGAGATGCCAAGGATGATCAAAGGATAATTGGTACAACTGCTGCTACTATAAGTGTTAACAAGTGGTAGGGAAACCTATTACTAATCTAGCTAGACAGGAATGGATGCAAGCTAGAAAGAACAAATACAAAAGGGACAAGATTCAGTAAGGGATCAAAACTCTACTAGGACTGAAGCCGAAGCTAGAAAAGAAGAAACTATTTATTGAATGCATGGAAGATTTGGAACAATCAAGGAGGAGTTGAGGCTATGTAATGTAACTACAAATCACTCATGCCAACAAATGCCTTCTCAAACATAGTAGAAAGCTGGGCAATTTGATGATGGGAATGTAGTTAGCTCCAAGAAGTGTTTATCGAGTAAGGAAGTAGAAGATATGGAAGCTGAAGAAAGGGACAAGATATAGATGAAGAAGTATCCTAGCATGGTAGATTCTACAGTAAACCCTAGTAATGCACAAACTAGGGTTGACTATAATTTGAATTCTATGGAGCTATAATAAGGAAAATCAATTGGGCAAGGATCGGGAGCATCAAAGGAAGATGGAAATCAAGGTGGATAAACTCATGTAACAATGAGCAACAAAATGGGCAATAGAACAGTAAACCCTACCAAAATTAGGGATATTTTGGCCTATGTTGATGGCATTCCTGTATACGCATTGGATAAAGGGTCTGATAAAGATGTTCCTATTACTTTCAGGAAGGATACAGAGTGGAAAGATCAACAAACAGGCCATGGGAAAGAGGTTGATCTCAATGGAACAATAACACAGGAAATTTCTGCCATTGTTGCTACATAAAACCCTAAATTGAGTTTTGTGTATGAACATCAATTTAAAATGATGCAGGAGAAACTAGGAGATATGGAGAGTGACTCAGACCAGCTCAAATCCGCATTGACACCCTATGATCTAGGAGCACAAGCCATATATGCAAGGGTGTGACGACCCAAAGGGTCATCACCTATTTTCCTCACTTGTTCTACACTTCCGAGGCCTTGAAAACCTCATTTTATGTTGCCTCGATTTACATGCATGACCCGGGCATGTAGCCGGAAAGACTTTGTGATAGAATATGTGAATTCTATGAGAAATTTGAAGAAAAATGATATTAATATTGATATAGTTGACTTCAGTCAATGTTTTTGATAAATGGACCCAGACCCGAGATCGGACGATCCCGGAATGTCCGTAGGAAAATATGGGACTAGGGCATGTGTTCGGAGTCGAATTCTGAGGCCTAGAGCCTAAGGTATGAATATTTCTGTTAAATTGTATTTGCTAAAATTATTAAAGGAAAATGAATTAAATGACCTTGGTATCGGGCTCGTATTTTGGTTCTGACGCCTGGTGCAAGTCTTAAATATTATGTATGCGCTTTCTGCCAAGTTTGGTGACATTTGGATGTCGTTTGATGTGTTTTGAACCTTGAGTTCCAAATTTGAAAGTTATGAAACTAAAAGAAAGATAATCATGAACTTGAGGCTTGATTTCACGAAAAAAATGTTATATTGGCGATGTGATCGCACGAGCAAGTTTGTAATTTGTTTTTGAAGTTGTGTACATGTTGGGTTTGGAGCCCAGGGGGCTCGGGTAAAGATTTGATAGGCTGTTGGAGCAAATTCTGAAAAATAACACAGCTGGTTTTTCACCCAGCTGGTATCTTCGCATTTGCGAAGATTTTATCGCAAATGCGAAGAAGACCCAGACTGGTCTTAGTTCGCAAATGCGAACCAATCTTCGCAAATGCGAAGATGGCAGACCAAGGCAGTGTTGGCAAATGCATACAACTGATCGCAAATGCGATGATGTCCAGGAAACTCTTCAGTTCGCAAATGCGAACTATTGATCGCAAATGCGAAAGCCCCAGTGACCCAGCCCAGTTCGTAAATGCAAAACTTTTCTCGCAAATACGAGAGCCACAGACCAAAACCTGTTGTGTTGGCAATTGCAAACAAATGTTCGCAATTACGATATCCACAGCTGTGCAAATTTATACTTAACGAATTTTTGACCTCTTACCAACACACCACACACGAACCCTCAAGAGAAAAATCACTCTAAAGCACTTGTAAGTCACTTTTTACTTAATTCTTTCAATTCCTAACATCATTAAACATGTTTTTCAAGAGAAATCAAAGGTTTTCATGGTAGAAATTCTTGTTTTTGGGTAGAACATAGGGTTTTCATGAATTGGGGAATTGGACCTCGAATTGAGGTCCGATTTTGAAACAAATCACATATTTGAACTCGTGAGGGAATGGGTAACCTGATTTTTGTCCAAACCCCGAGTTTCGACCACGTGGGGCCAAGGGCGTTTTGGGAAATTTTGGGGTAAACTTTGAGAAAACCATTTCTAAGCATCCAAACTAAGTTATATAGTAATTATTAATGTAATGGAATCAATTGTGAATAGATTCGAGTAAGTTGAAAGTGGAAATTCGAGGTAAAGCCATAGTTGAAGGATAATTTGGACTTCAAGGCTAGAGGTAAGTGTTTGATCTATCCTAGCTTGATGGAATAGGATTTATATGCTAATTGCTATGCGATCGAATGCGGTGTATGGGCTGTGGTGACGAGCATCTATACACTGGAGTTTAGCATGACCGTGAGTAATTGTTGATATTATTCGTGAGATGTTTTAAAGATGAAATCTTGAACCCTTGCCGGGTTGTGAAATTGAACAATGTTTTCCCTTACCGGGACCTTATTGTGATGACTGTTGTGTCCCTTGCCGGGACGGTTCATAATTATTATTTTCATTCTTTTCCCTTAACTGTGATTGTTATTTGGGTGAGAAACAGTGATAATGCACAAAGGGTGATGTCGTGCCTTATTTACTAATTTTGCACGAAGGTTAATGTCGTGCCTTATATTACTGATTATGCACGAAGGGTAATGCCGTGCCTTGCTATTGATTATGCACGAAGGATCATGTCGTGCCTTGTGATATTGATTATGCACGAAGGAACTTTCCGTGTTGTTATTTGAACCATGCACGAAGGATCATGTCGTGCGATGGATGTGAGGATGAGAGTAAAAGCACGAAGGGTGATGCCGTGCATTTTTATTTGCTTATTTGGTGAGGATGAGAGTAAAAGCACGAAGGGTGATGCCGTGCAACTATTTGCTATTTCTTGTTTTGATATTAACTGTTTCCATAATATTCTGATTTTCATTATTGATTTAATAGTTGTTGCAATTTATTGTGTTTCCCCTTTTATGATACTTCTTACTGAAATGGTTGCTGGATATTTCTTGTTATCTTGTGGTGTATATTTATATAGAACTGCACAGGTTTACGTGGGTGTCTGGTCCTAGGCTTGTCACTACTTCGCCGGGATAGGCCATGCACTTACCAGCACATGGGGTCGGATTGTGCTGATACTGCACTTCTTGTGCATTTTTGCATAGGTCCAGGTTTCGAGGAGGAGCAACAACAGTAGTAGAGTATTCGTGGGAGTTGAGCATTCTGAGACTGAGGTAGCTTGCAGGCGTCCGCAGGCCCGGCGTCTCTTCTATTTACTTATGGTATTTGTTGTGGTCTCATTGTTCCGAGATAGACGGATTTGTTATTTTCCTTCAGACCATTATGTTTAGTAATCATTTACAGTTCGTGAGTTGGTGACTCCACGTCTTGGGTAGAGGATTTCATTAGTGTTTTACCTTGGTATTATTTATCTTTATTTTGAAAGTCTTTCGCATTTATTAAATTAATGTTATTTCTCTTGTTGATAAATATGAGTATAAAAAAATGATACAAATAGCATAATCTTAAATGTAGAGGCTTGCCTAGCTACCACGAGTAGGTGCCATCATGATCCCGATGTTGGGGGAAAATCCGGGTCGTGACAAGTTGGTATCAGAGCTCTAGGTTACATAGGTCTCACCACTCACAAACAAGCTTAGAAGAGTTTCAGGAGTAGGTACAGAGATGTCGGTACTTGTCCTCCGGAGTCTATTGAGTTAGGAAAGAGTCTCTCATTTGTTCCTTCTTGTCGTGTGATTTGTTCCTCAAATACTGATTGAATTTCTACTCTGTCCTTTCGCAGATGGTAAGGAGATGCGCTTCTTTGTCCGCTGATCAGCAGCCTGAGCCCCAGGCAGCTCCCGTGAGGGGCAAGGGCCGAGGCCGTATCGGAGGGCGTGGTAGGGGCAGAGCTCAACCCCCGGCAGCTATTCCAGAGGTGGAGCCTCATATTGAGACTGGCAAAGAGGTTCCAGTCCCAACAGCTCCAGTGGGCCCAGCTCAGGTCCCAGGAGAGGCCTTATTTACCCCGGATCTTCGGGAAGCTCTGGTCAGGATAGCAGGTTTTATGGACAGCATTGCCAAAGCAGGCTTATTACCAGCTGCACCAGCCGCTTTTCAGGCTGGAGGAGGGGCCCAGACTCCCGTTGCACGTACTCCGGAGCCAGTAGCTCCCCAGCCTCAGGCACCAGTGGTTCAGCCAGCTGTGGCCACTCAGTCAGGTACCACAGCTCAGGCCGGAGATGGCGCGGCCATGACTTCTGATTCCCTATGGAGACTTGATCGGTTCTCCAAGCTGTTTACCACTACTTTCAGCGGTGCCACTTGAGAGGATCCTCATGATTTCTTATTCAGTTGCCACGAGATTCTCAAGACTATGGGGATAGTGGAATCCAATGGAGTTGACTTCTGCATATTTAGGCTTTCAGGATCCGACAAGACTTGGTGGAGAGACTACTGTTTGACTCGACGAGCAGGGTCCCCGGCTTTATCATGGGATTAGTTTGCAGATTTATTTTTGGAGAAGTTTCTCCCTGTTACACAGCGGGATGCACTTCGGAAGCAGTTTGAGCACCTCCAACAGAGTACTATGACTATCACTCAGTATGAGAAAAGATTTGGTGATCTGGCACGTCATACGGTGGTGATACTCCCCACAGAGCGGGAAAGGGTCCACAGGTTTATAGATGGGCTAAATCAGCCGAATAGACTTCAGATGGCTGTGGGAGTTGGGAGTGATATATCTTTTCAGGAGGCAGTTAATGCAGCTCATAGAGTTGAGATGGCTCTTGCTCGGGGAGGTGGTTATCCTTCAGACAAGAGGCCCTGTCATTCCGGCAGATTTAGTAGTTCTTCTTCTGGAGGCAGGGAATCTTTCGATAGGGGCCAATCTTCCAGACCTTTTCATTCAGCCCTCTAGGCTTCACAGGGTGGACCAGGTGATCGTCGGTTTCGTGAGCAGTATTCAGATCAGCCTCCCATTAGTGCTCAACCTCTTTAGAGTGTTCGTGTGGGCCATTTGGGTCATCACGGCCAGCAGCCCCATCAGCCTAAATGTTGCTACGGTTGTGGTGACCCAGGTCATCTTGTTATGTTCTGCCTTCGAGCGACGGGCAACACTCGGTAGCGGGGCCCTCGTCCCATGATTCAGGCCCCAGCTGACCCTCAGCCTGCCCAGCCAGCCAGAGATGGGGGTGTCACACCTCCCTTTTTACTACCCCACACATTTAAGATGTATAAATACACTTGTAGGGTAAGCTAGTGGATGACCGTCCCAGAGATGTAGCTTAGAGGGGAGGTGCTGATCCCCGATTTTATGCTTTACCAGCCAGGCCAGAGGCAGAGGCATCAAATGCCATGATTACATGTACCATTCTTGTTTGTGACATAGGTGCCTCAGTATTATTTGACTCTGGGTCTACATATTCATATGTGTCTTCCTACTTTGCACCGTATCTGGCCGTGCCTAGCTATGCCCTGGATATTCTAGTTTATGTGCCTACACCAGTGGGTGACTCCATTGTAGTCGACCAGGTGCATCGTTCGTGCGTAGTAAGTTTTGGGGGTCTTGAGACCCGTGTTGATCTGTTGCTATTAGACATGGTGGATTTCGATGTCATATTGGGGATGTACTGGTTGTCCCCATACCATGCTATCTTAGAATGTCATGCCAGGACCGTGACCTTGGCCTTGCCAGAATCACCCCGACTAGCGTGGAAAGGGACCTCAAGCCACTCCGTTCGCACTGTTATTTCCTATGTTAAGGCTCGACGCATGGTCGAGAAGGGGTGTCTAGCTTATTTGGCATATGTTCGTGATTCCAGTGGGGAAGTTCCTTCTATTGATTCGGTTCCTATTGTATGGGAGTTTCCCGAGGTTTTCCCTTCAGACCTGCCAGGCATGCCACCCGACAAGGATATCAATTTCTGCATTGATCTGGCACCGGGCACTCAGCCCATCTCTATTCCACCCTACCGTATGGCCCTGCTAGAGTTAAAGGAGTTAAAAGATCAGTTGCAAGATCTTCTAGAAAAAGGCTTTATCAGGCCTAGTGTTTCCCCTTGGGGAGCACCCGTGTTATTTGTGAAGAAGAAGGATGGCTCGATGCGGATGTGTATTGATTATCGGCAATTGAACAAAGTGACGATAAAGAACAAGTATCCACTGCCGAGGATTGATGATTTGTTTGACCAGCTCCAAGGAGCGAGGGTGTTCTCCAAAATAGACTTGATGTTGGGCTACCATCAGCTGAAGATCGGAGCGGCTGACATTCCTAAAATAGCCTTTCGCACTAGATACGGACATTATGAATTCTTGGCCATGTCCTTCGGGTTGACCAATGCCCCAGCAGCATTCATGGAGTTGATAAATCAGGTGTTCAGGCCTTACTTAGATCTGTTCATGATAGTCTTTATATATGACATCCTGGTATACTCCTGCAGCCAAGAAGAGCACGAGCAGCACCTTGACTCTGAAGGATAATCAGCTATATGCCAAATTTTTGAAATGTGAGTTCTGGTTGAGTTCGGTGGCATTTTTGGGTCATATTGTATCAGTGGAAGGTATTCAGGTAGACCGAAAGAAGATTGAAGCAGTCCAGAATTGGCCTCGACCAGCTTCAGTGACTGAGATCTGGAGTTTCTTGGGGTTACCACGTTACTACCGTCGATTTGTAGAGGGGTTTTCTTCTATTGCAGCCCGATGACCAGGTTGACCCAGAAGGGTGCCCAGTTCTAGTGGTCAGATGAGTGTGAGGCGAGCTTTCGAAAGCTCAAGACAGCCTTGACTACAGCACCAGTGCTGATACTACCTACGGGTGCAGGGCCTTATACATTTTACTGTGATGCGTCCCGTACAGGGCTTGGAGCGGTATTGATGCAGGATGGTAGGATTATTTCTTATGTTTTGAGATAGTTGAAAATACATGAGAAGAATTATCCAGTTCATGATCTTGAGTTGGCAGCAGTGGTTCATGCCTTAAAAATCTGGAGGCATTATCTATATGGTGTGGCGTGTGAGGTGTACATGGATCACAAAAGCCTACAGTACTTGTTCAAGCAAAAGGAGTTGAATTTACGACAGCGGAGATGGTTAGAGTTGTTGAAGGACTATGATGTCACTATCCTATATCACCCAGGTAAGGCCAATGTGGTGGCCGATGCATTGAGTAGAAAGTCTGCCAGCATGGGTAGTCTCGCATTCATTCCAGTCAGTTAGAGACCATTTGCTCTAGATGTCCAGGCCTTAGCCAACCAGTTCGTGAGACTAGACATTTCGGAGCCTAGCAGAGTGTTAGCCTGCACGGTCGCTCGTTCATTTCTATTAGAGAAGATCCGTGAGAGGCAATTTGATGATCCTCATTTGCGTGACTTGAGAGATACTGTACAGCGGGGAGGTGCCACGAAGGTAACTATAGATGATGATGGAGTATTGAGATTGCAGGGTCGAGTATGTGTGCCCAATGTTTAGGGGATTCGAGAGTTGATCTTAGCAGAGGCCCACAGTTCACGGTATTCTATTCACCTGGGCGCCGCAAAGATGTATCAGGATTTACGGCAACACTATTAGTGGCGCGGGATGAAGAAGGACATCGTTGTGTATGTTGCTCGGTGTCTAAATTGTCAGTAGGTGAAATATGAGCACCAGAGGCCTGGTGGTGTATTCCAGAGAATCGAAATCCCCGAGTGGAAATGGGAGCGGATCACTATGGACTTCATTACTGGACTTCCCTTTACTCGGAGGAAATTTGATGCTATTTGGGTCATTGTTGATAGGCTGACCAAGTCAGCACACTTCATTCCAGTATCTATCTCTTACTCATCGGAGAGGTTAGCAAAGATTTACATCGGGGAGATTGTTCGACTCCATGGGGTGCCGGTATCTATTATCTCTGATCGAGGTATGCAGTTTACCTCGCGATTCTGTAGAGCGGTCCAGCAGGAGTTAGGCACCCAGGTTCAGTTAAGTATAGCTTTTCACACTCAGACGGACGGCCAGTCCGAGAGGACTATTCAGATTCTAGAGGACATGCTCCGAGCCTGTGTCATTGATTTTGGAGGCTCGTGGGACCAGTTTCTACCATTAGCGGAGTTCGCCTACAACAACAGCTACCAGTCTAGCATTCAGATGGCCCCGTACCAGGCATTGTATGGTAGGTGATGTCGATCTCCAGTCGGATGGTTTGAGCCGGGAGAGGCTCGGTTGTTGGGTACAGACTTAGTTCAGGAGGCCTTGGATAAGGTCAAGACTATCCAGGAGAGATTGCGTTCAGCTCAGTCCAGACAGAAGACTTATGTGGATCGTAAGGTTCGATATGTAGATTTCATGGTTGGTGAGCAAGTATTGCTCCGAGTGTCACCTATGAAGGGCGTGATGAGGTTCGGGAAGAAGGGCAAACTCAGCCCTAGGTATATTGGTCCATTTGAGATTCTGGACCGAGTGGGAAGGGTGGCTTACAGACTAGCTCTGCCGCCTAGCTTATCAGCCGTACACGCAGTTTTCCATGTATCTATGCTTCGGAGGTACCGCAGCGATCCCACACATGTGTTAGACTTCGGTACTGTCCAATTGGACAACGACTTATCCTATGAGGAGGAGCCGGTGGCCATTCTAGACTGGCAGGTTCGACAGTTGAGGTCAAAGAGTTATCCTTCTGTGCGTGTTCAGTGGAGAGGTTAGCCTCCTGAGGCATCGACCTGGGAGTTCGAGTCTGATATGTGGAGCCACTACCCACATTTGTTCCCCGACTCAGGTACTTCCCTCTCTTGTGCGTTCGAGAACAAACGGTTGTTTTAGAGGTGGAGGATGTGACAACCCAAAGGGTCAGCACTTAATTTCCTCACTTGTTCCGGACTTCTGAGGCCTTGAAAACCTCATTTTATATTACCTCAATTTACGTGCATGATCCGGGCATGTAGCTGGAAATATTTTGTCATATAATATGTGAATTCTATGAGAAATTTAAAGAAAAATGATATTAATATTGATATAGTTGACTTCAGTCAACATTTTTGGTAAACAGACCCGGACCCGAGATCGGATGGTCCGTAGGAAAATATGGGACTCGGGCATGTGTCCGGAGTCGTATTCTGAGGCCTAGATCCTAAGGTATGAATTTTCTGTTAAATTGCTTTTGCTAAAATTATTAAAGGAAAATGAATTAAATGACCTTGGTATCGGGCTCGTATTTTGGTTCCGACGCCCGGTGGAAGTCTTAAATATTATATGTGTGCTTTCTGCAAAGTTTGGTGACATTTGGATGTCGTTTGATGTGTTTTGAACCTTGAGTTCCAAATTTGAAAGTTATGAAACTAAAAGAAAGATAATCATGAACTTGAGGCTTGATTTGACGAAAACAATGTTATATTGGCGATGTGATCGCATGAACAAGTTTGTAATATGTTTTTGAAGTTGTGTACATCTTTGGTTTGGAGCCCGGGGGCTCGGGTAAATATTTGATAGGCCGTTGGAGCAAATTCTGAAAAATAACACAGCTGGTATCTTCGCATTTGTGAAGATTTTATCGCAAATGCGAAGAAGACCCAGACTGGCCTTGGTTCGCAAATGCGAAGATGGCAGACCAAGGCAGTGTTCGCAAATGTGAACAACTAATCGCAAATGCGATGATGTCCAGGAAATGCTTGAGTTCGCAAATGCGAACTATTGATCGCAAATGCTAAAGCCCCAGTGACCCAACCCAGTTCGCAAATGTGAACCTTTTCTCGAAAATGCGAGAGCCACATACCAAAACCTGATGTGTTCACAATTGCGAACAAATATTCGCAATTGCGATATCCGCAGGTGTGCAAATTTATACTTAAACGAATTTTTGACCTCTTTTCTTCATTCTTTCAAAACCCAACACACCACACACGAACCCTCAAGAGCAAAATCACTCCAAAGCACGTGTAAGTCACTTTTTACTTAATTCTTTCAATTCCTAACATCATTAAACATATTTTTCAAGAGAAATCAAAGGTTTTCATGGTAGAAATTCTTGTTTTTAGTAGAACATAGGGTTTTCATGAATTGGAGAATTGTACCTCGAATTGAGGTCCCATTTTGAAACAAATCACATATTTGAACTCGTGAGGGAATGGGAAACCGGATTTTGGTCCGAACCCCGAGTTCGGACCACGTGGGGCCAGGGGTGTTTTGGGAAATTTTGGGGTAAACTTTGAGAAAACCATTTCTGAGCATCCAAACTAAGTTATATGGTAATTATTAATGTAATGGAATCAATTGTGAATAGATTCGAGCAAGTTGAAAGTGGAAATTTGAGGTAAAGCCATAGTTGAAGGATAATTTGGACTTCAAGGCTAGAGGTAAATGTTTGATCTATCCTAGCTTGAGGGAATAGGATTTATATGCTAATTGCTATGTGATCGAGTGCGGCGTATGGGCTGTGGTGACGAGCATCGATATACTGGCGTCTAGCATGATCATGAGTCGTTGTTGATATTATTTGTGAGTTATTTTAAAGATGAAATCTTGAACCCTTGCCGGGTTGTGAAATTGAACACTGTTTTCCCTTACCGGGACCTTATCGTGATGACTGTTGTGTCCCTTGCCGGGACGGTTCATGATTATTGTTTTCATTCTTTGCCCTTAACTGTGTTTGTTATTTGGGTGAGGAAGAGTGGTAATGCACGAAGGATGATGTCGTTCCTTGTTTACTAATTTTGCACGAAGGTTAATGTCGTGCCTTATATTACTGATTATGCACGAAGGGTAATGTCGTGCCTTGCTATTGATTATGCATGAAAGATCATGTCGTGCCTTGTGATATTGATTATGCACGAAAGAATATTTCGCGCCGTTGTTATTTGAACCATGCACGAAGGATCATGTTGTGCCATGGATGTGAGGATGAGAGTAAAAGCACGAAGGGTGATGCCGTGCACTTTTATTTGCTTATTTGGTGAGGATGAGAGTAAAAGCACGTAGGGTGATGCCGTGCAACTATTTGATATTTCTTGTTTTGATATTAACTGTTTCCATCATATTCTAATATTCATTATTGATTTAATAGTTGTTGCAATTTATTATGTTTCCCCTTTTATGATAATTCTTGTTGAAATGGTTGCTGGATATTTCTTGTTATCTTGTGGTGTACATGTACATAGAACTGCACAGGTTTATGTGGGTGTCTGGTCCTAGGCTTGTCACTACTTCGTCGGGATAGGCCAGGCACTTACCAGCACATGGGGTCGGATTGTGCTGATATTGCACTTCTGTGCGTTTTTGCACAGGTCCAGGTTTTGAGCAGGAGCAGCAGCAACAGTAGAGTATTCGTGGGAGTTGAGCATTCCGAGACTGAGGTAGCTTGCAGGCGTCCGCAGGCTCGGCGTCTCTTCTATTTACTTATGCTATTTGTTGTGGTCTCGTTGTTCCGAGATAGACAGATTTGTTATTTTCCTTCAGACCATTATGTGTAGTAGTCATTAGCAGTTTGTGAGTTGGTGACTCCACGTCTTGGGTAGAGGATTTCATTAGTGTTTTACCTTGGTATTATTTATCTCTATTTCGAAAGTCTTCCGCATTTATTAAATTAATGTTATTTCTCTTGTTGATAAATATGTGTATAAAAAATGATACAAACAAGATAATATTGAATGTAGTGGCTTGCCTAGCTACCACGAGTAGGCGCCATCACGATCCCGATGTTGGGGGAAATTCGGGTCATGAAAAAGGGAAAGTGAAGCATTGCCAATGGCATGTTCACTTGGAATTGGTTCCCCTTACAAATTAAAGTTAATGTGCTATTGAAATCACCTAATTAGGTACTAAATGACATCATTACACATCAGGAGTTGCCATTACAAATTCAGAATGCATTGGTAGAGCAACAAAAAGAATTTAAATAAGAAGGTGATGATGAATCTAATGCAGAAAATTTAAAGGTGTGATGAGTGAAGGGGACTTTTCTTCTACAACAGCTAATAAAAGTTGTAAGAAAGGGAAGAAGAATCAATCCAAAGAGTCACTACAACCTACAAGAATAATGCCTAGAAGGGAAGCCTCTACAGCTTCTAGACGATGATCAAGACACTCATATGGAATATAAGGTTTGTGAAAACTCAACAGGCCTTTCCTAGAGTGATAAATGTGAGCATGGAGCATAATTTTGTGTTGTTGCACTGATGGAACTGTCTCAAAAGAAAAAATGCATTAATAGGTATAGAAGAAGGCTTAATATGGAGACTGCCTATGAAAATGTTAATGGGCAAATATGGCTATTTTTTATGCAATGCTAGAGTGGGAATTGGTAGAAGATACTGAAAAACAAGTCATAGTAAAAGTGTTTCATCATGAATTGGGGCAACATATGATGATGACTTTTGTTTATGCAAAATGTTCAGCTATGGAGATACTTGAATTGTGGGATCATTTGTACTATTTAGCAAGTGATATGGAGTTGCCATAGTTAGTGGGGGATTTTAATGTTGTGATGCATGAAGATGAGAAGATAGGGGGATTTTTTGTGTATCCTCCAGAATATGAGGACTTTGAATTTTGTGTTAACTCGTGTGAACTGTTTGATCAAGGGTACAAAGGTAGCCCATTTACATGGTGGAATAGGAGACCTAATGCTCAGTGCATATTCAAGAGGTTGGATAGAATTTTTGTAAATATGCCTTTCCAAAATATGTTGCCTACCATTAAAGTGGAGCATCTCATTAGAACTGGATTAGACCATGCTCCTCTCTTGATGACCTATGGGGAGCAGACTACCAACTATGTCAAGACATTTAGATTCCTAAATTTTTGGATCAAGCATGATATATTCAAGGAAGTAGTGGAGCAGAACTAGGAAGCTGACTTCATAGCTGATCCTTTCCTGATCTTCATGCAAAAACTAAAGAGGGTCAAGGTAGCTCTAGCCGAATGGAGTAGGATCACTTTTGGAGATATATTCAAGCAACTGGCTATATTAGAAAACATAGTAAAGGTCAAGGAGATGCTATTTGAGGAGGAACCAACAATTGAAAATAGAATTGTTCTTTAAAAGGCTCAATTATAGTTAAAGAAATATTTGAGCATAGAGGAGCAACATTGGAAAAACAAAACTGGCATGAATTGGTTTGAAGAGGGGTACAAGAATATAAGGTTTTTCCACAACCATGTAAATGGTAAAAGAAAGAAGCTGCAGCTGAAGAGGATACAACATGCTAATGGGATGTGGATCGAAGATCAAGAGCAATTGGCTGATATTGCAGTGGCATTCTATAGGAATCAATTCTCTAATAAAGGAGATACATCTTATTTCTCTTTATTAGATGATGTACCATATATGGTGACATTGGAGCAGAATATGGAGCTAAGTAGGATGCCAACATTGGAAGAAGTAAGAGGTGCTGTCTTTGAACTCATTAGGGAAAGTGCTAGTGGTCCTGATGGATTTACTGGACCTTTCTATCAATCCTGTTGGGATATTGTTGGAAGATACATATATAGTATGGTGCTGCAATTTTATGGGGGAGTAACACTGCCTAAGTCCATAATTCACACCAATTTAATTGTGATTCTAAAGAAGCCTAGAGTGGAAACATTTTCTGATCTAAGACCAATCGGTTTAAGCAATTTTATTAACAAGGTGTTATTTAGGGTGTTACATGGCAGGTTGGAGAAGTTTCTGCCTTCACTCATATATCCTAACCAACCAGGCTTTGTTAAGTGGAGGAGTATATTTGAGAACATTTTGCAAATACATGAGATTGTGACAGATAATAAACTAGGGGTAAGCCGCCCAATGTGATAATTAAATTGGATATGGCTAAAGCTTATGATAGAGTCTCGTGAAATTACTGCATGATTGAGAAGGATTGGATTTTCAAAACATTTCATTCACATGGTTTGGAACTTGATTTCAAACAACTGGTTTGTTGTATTGATGAATGGATAAGCTTTAGGTTTTTTCAAGTCTTCTAGAGGTGTGAAGCAAGGTATCTCCAACCTTATTCATCTTATCATTTGAGGTGCAATCAAGATCTTTGAATAAGCTATTTGAAGATAGATCTTTTGTGGGGTTTGGGATGCCTAAATGGTCTGATCCTTTGAATCATCTAGCATATGTTGATGATACTATTATCTTTGCATTGGAACACCCCCAATCGTTGAGCAAAATAATGAGAGCATTAGGAGACTATGAGAAAGTATCAAGACAAATGAAAAACAAATCTAGAAGCGCATACTACATGCATGATAAGGTGGTTCATGGAATATATCAAGCAGTGGGAGACATAACTGGTTTTGCAAGAGGTAAATTCCCCTTTACATATCTTGGCTGCCCTATTTTCTATAGCAGAAAGAGGAAGAAGTATTATAATGAGATGATCACAAAGGTGAAATTTAAGCCACATACATGGAAAGGCAAGTTGTTATTATTTGGAGGGAAAGCCACACTCATATCAAGTGTGTTGCAAAGCATGCCAGTCCATATGTGTTCAGTACTAGATCCACCAAAAAACATTTTAGATCATCTGCACAAATTGTTTGCAAGATTCATCTGGAGTACAAAGAAAGAGGGAAGAAGCAGACATTGGTCTTCTTTGCAAAACCTATTCTTACCAAAAGAGGAAGGTGGTTTGGGATTCAGATCATTACATTATGTCTCTAAGGCATTGTTTGCTAAGCTTTGGTGGAGGTTTAGGTCTACCAAATCACTGTGGTCCAACTTTATGTGGAATAAATATTGTAAGAAGGATTTGCCAACAGTAGTACAGTTTAGAAAAGCATCACATGTTTGGAGGAAAATGCTACATGCTAGGGAAGAGGTGGTGCATGAGATCCTATGGGTGATGAAGAGTGGATCAACCAATATATGGCATGAGAATTGGACTGGCTTGGGAGTACTACATCATGTACTTCCTAAAGATTTTCCAATCAATGAAGATCTTCAAGAAGTATCAGAACATAGGCATCAAGAAATATGGAATGATGCTCTCCTGGATCAAAGTCTTACTAAGGAAATAGTTGATCATGTGAGACTCAATATACACTATGAAGGTAGTGGAATTTATTGGGATATCCCATACTGGATGCCTACACCTTTAGGTAAGTTTAATATGAGTAGTGTATGGCAAATTGTAAGGCATATAGCTAATGTAAATCAGGAATTCAATCATATGTGGATCAAATGGTTACCATTTAAGATTTCCTTTTTCTTATGGAGACTATGGAGGGGGAAGATAGCTACAGATGATATGTGGAGGAGACAGGGCCGAATGGTGATGTCTAGATGTTGGTGTTGTCAAGAGCCACAAGAGGAGACTATAGAGCATATCTTTCTCACTAGTGTTACTGCAACTAAAGTGTGGAATTTATTCATGGGAGCTTTAGGGATCGTAGTACCTTTGGTGCAGTTGAAGAAAGTCATAGAGCATTGGTGGAATGTACAATGTTGTCCAAAGCTAAAGCCATTATATCAAGGAGCTCCTGCTATCATTACTTGGGAATTATGGAAGAAGAGAAATGCGGGAAAACATGGAGGATTAGCTTCCACAAATAGGTAATACATGAAGTTAATAGAACACTACACTACTTAGCAAAGGTGAGGTATGGCTGGATGTCTAATATGCCTTTTCTATGGCCATATATGATTCAATTCTTTGAGAGATACAAGCTTATGTTAATTACAAGAAGTCTCACATGGAAGTTTCCTTTTCAAGGGTGGTACATATGCAATACTGATGGTGCATCCAAGGGTAATCCAGATCCTAGATCACTTGGATTTTGTGCTAGAGATGATCAAGGTGATTTGATATATGCAAGGACAGTTGACTTGGGGGAAACAACAAATGTAGTAGCTGAGGCAAAGGCCATTGTTTAAGGTTTGAAATATGCAAGGACAGTTGACAAAGCACAAACTCCTAATCTTAGGGTCAGATTAGCAAAAAGAAAAGCACCTAATTAATGTTAGCACATGGTCTAATTTTGCACCTATCTGCTTATTTATTCTTTGTTTTTTATTGTGTTTTATTAAGGTACTTATCAGTGGTTAGCATGGTTACATGCTCATTCTGATATTGCTTTGATGGAGCAAAAGATTCATCTGAGAAGCAGGTTATTGATGGTGCAACAATTCACTATGAGGACAAATCCAAATGTAAAAGAACTATCTAAATTGGTACTTTGTAACCTCAGGAGATTGTTATTGCATTTCCCAGTGGTATTAGCATGTCCTTATGCTTATTCTGGGAGTGCACTGGCAATGTTCATAAGAGATCAAGATTTTATCTTCATGAAAAGCCTTAGGAACATCTTCTGCAAACCTTCAGGAACATCCATAGAAATATTTGTTTTTGTTATACATTGTTTGAAGTTGTATGCATCCCAAGGATTTTGATTTTGATTCATTATCAATATTGGAAGTATAAAGGAGTGCAGGATCTGCTATACATATAGAGGAAAGTGTTTGAAATATTATACATATATTGGAAGCTGCAACTGGATTAAGGAAATCTCACTCAAGCAAACACATCCTTATATTTCATCTCTGTTGATTTGGGATACATTGGATGCTGGTTTGTCATTGTATAGTGGTATCAGTGTGTTCACACAATCATTCTAGAGATGACATTGCAGTAGACAATGTATGTTTGCTATGAATTTTGGAAGTGACAATTGTCGATCAATCATATGCCATCATCACTCATACTTGAAAGACATTGTTTGCTTCAATACTGTGGATTTGTTGTTTGGACTCTTTCATTGCCTATACCTCCAATATCCTAGCACCTGGTGAGAGCTCGATAGGTGCTACTTGGTATCTAAAATGGACATTAGGAGTCACACACAGTCACAGTAAATGGAAGCATTCACTTGGATATCTTGTAATAGCTATTTATATTTGTTAGAGATCCTAGCTTATTATATTTTTAGACCAAGTGTTCCTCACACCTGCGGTCACTTGACCTCTTCAACGGTTCCACAGTCGCTGCCTCTTCCCCTTCCCAGTCGATTCCGCGTTGCCGAGACTGCATCTGCGATCACACAAGTGTGGTAAATGCTTCACACCAGCGACCATTGTCAGTCCTCCCAAGCTTCACTTCTACGAACGCTTATTTACTTATGCGATCACTTATCTACGATTGACTTCATCGTAGATGCGATGACGCCAATGGCTGCCGAAAACCAGCCTTCACCAAAAATCTCCAAACAATCCGCTAACTACCCAAAATCCACCCGAGGCCTTCGACACCTTAACCGATTATACTAATACGTCCAAATATACAATACGGACTTAGTAGAGGCCTCAAATTATGCCAAACAATATCGAAATTACAAACTGCGCCTCGAATAAAACTTATAAATTTCCAAATTTTTAAATTCTATATCCTATGTCGAAATATATCAAATCAATCCGGAACGACTTCAAATTTTGCTCACAAGTCCTAAATGACATCAATATCCTATTCTAACTTCCAGAGTTGAGATCAAGACACTGATATCAAAAAGTCCACTCCCGGTCAAACTTTTCAAAAACCTTAAAATTCCTAACTTTCACCAAATGACCTCGAACTGACATGGACCTCCAAATCCACATCCGGACGCGCTTCTAAGATTAGAATCACCATATGGAGCTATCCCATGCATATTATTTCAAAACAAACACCAATAACATTAAAATACACTTTAACCCAAACCCGTGAAATTCTTAAAAAATGCTAACTTCCCATAATAAGCACTGAAACACTTCATGTTCATCCAAAATCCGATTCGAGCATACACGCAAGTCCCAAATCATCATACAATCTTGTTGGAGCTTTCAAATCCTGATTCCGAGGTCGTTTACTCTAAAGTCAAATCTTAGTCAACTTTTTCAAATTAATGCTTTTATAATTAGAATTTTCCATATGAATCAACTCTAAACTTTCCGAAATTCAATTTCGACCATACGTACAAGTCATAATGCATGAAATGAAGCTACTTAAGGTCACAAAGTACTTATCGATGTGCTAGAGCTCAAAACGATCAATCGAGTCATACATCATTAGTCCTTGTGCATACCCAAGTTAATATAATGCACACACTAATCTTCTTAATAGCCTTAAAATACGTCAAAATTTTATGGGTCGTTACACTTGGTAATGACAACAGCTCAACTATTTTATGTGAAAGAGAAAATGATTGGTATACTTAAAGGAAGGGGGAGTAGTGTAACAAGTATTGATGAATGTAATATACATTTTCTTCCTTTTTTTTGCATGATTGTTTGACTACATGATATTTGTTCATGTTCAAGGTTTTTAAACAAGTAAATATTGTGACAATGGTACAAATTTTTGGATGACACATTGTGACGACCCAAAGGGTCATCACTAGTTTTCTTCCTTTTTTCCGTGCTTTCATGGCCTTGAAAACCTTAATTTTAGTTTCCTTGATTTGTGTGCATAGCCTGGGCGCGTAGCTAGAAAGCTTATGTGTTAAATTATGTGAATAGTTACAAAATTAGGTATTAAAATGATTAAAGTTGACTTTGGTCAGCATTTTGGGTAAACGGACCCGGACCCGGACCCGAACCTGTGATTTGACAGTCCCGAAGGGCCGTAAAAAATATGGGACTCAGGCATATGCCCGGAATAGAAATTCATGGTCGCGAGCCCGAGAAATGAATCTTTAAAAGAAATTGTTTTTCTGAAATTAATACGAAAATTTGAAATGAAAATTGATTGGAATGTGCAGGTATCGGACCCGTATTTTGGTTCTGGTGCCCGATACATGTTTTATATGTGATTTAAGATGTTTTTGTGAAATTTATTTGAAATCAAACATCGTTTGACATGTTTCAGACCTAAATCTCTAAAAAATGAAAGTTTATGAAGTTTGATGAAAAGGTGATGATTTTGAGGTATAATTTATTGATTTTGATGTTATTTTGGCGATTTGATTGCAAAGTTAAGTTCGTAGGATGTCGTTGAGGTAGTGTGTGTTTGGATAGGAGCCCCAAGGGCTTGGGAGTGTTTTCGGAGGTGACTTAAGAAAATTGCAGAAAAATTGCACCAGGTGAATAGTGTTTTCCTTCTTCGCATTCGCGGCCTTTAGCTCGCGTTCGCATACCTTTAGGTTTCCTCTTCTTCACGTTCGTGGAACTGTCCCGCGTTTGCATATGCAAACCCAGGACCCCATCCCCTTTCCCTCAACGCGATCGCGCACCCCTCACGCATTCGCATAGAGTAAACCTTGGAGCCCCGTATTTTTACTCTTTGCGTTCGCAGCCCTCCCTCGCGAATGTGATGCCTTTCTGCCCTATTCATCGCGAATGTAACCCCCATGTCTATAATGCATAGAACAAATTTGCCCAGTGATTTTTTTAAAAAGTTCAGAAACAGTGCATATGGGATTAACTCAAATTCTCACGAGCTCTCTTTTTTCCCAAGCTTTTAGGAGTCTATTGAAGCCCCCATTCTTCAAGACCACTTGGTTTGGTAAATCCACACTCATTTCCTTCATTTTCCTTCATTAATTACTGAAATTCTAAGCTTAAATCACATAGATTGGGGTGGAAATTGGGGGAATGGGGTAGAATTAGGGCTTTTTAATTTTATTTGATTTAGACCTCATTTTGGGGTCGAATTTGAAAAAAAATTGTATATTCATGCTCGTGGGTGAATGGGTGATTGAAATTGGTTCGAACATCAGGTTTTGACCAAGCAGATCCAGGGTCGATTTTTGGAACTTTAGGAAGAAAGCTTAGAAAACTATTTTTTAGCATTGGGTTTGATTTCTTTTGCTTATTATAATGTTGTAAAGTCGTTATTGATTTGAAGCCAAATTCGAGAGGGAAGGTGGTCGTTGTGGATTTGATTTAGCTGTGGAAGTTGAGGTAAGTGTTCGGTCTAACCTTAGCTTGAGGGAATAGGAGTTGAGTCTTGTTTTCTACTTGCTAATTGTCGAGTACGCTGTATAGGCATTGTGACGAGTATCTATACATTGGTGTCTAGCATGACCACGAGTCCTTAAAATGTGATTATCATGATTTTGTTATGAACTTAATGTTTAATTGAGGACTTCTATCTGTTGTAAAGAATATGTAAAAAACATTATGATCATTTGATTTTTGTGGAGTATTAGCTCGGCTGTGATACAAATTGAAAAGGTATATGAGATTATGAAATTCTTGGTAGCATTGGCCGAAGTGATCAAGTAAGATATGAAGTAAGAAATGAAAGAAATCTAATAAGTTATCGGTTATTCCCTTGCTAGGACGTTTTGTTGTATGGTTGACTTTTCACCCTTGCCGGGGTATTGAATTTTTTTTTATTGTTCCTTGCCAGGATTTCCTATTTTAGCTTGTCAATTCCCTCACCGCATTGTTTGTGACTGTTGTTTGGGTGAGGAAGAGAGATAAAACACGAATGGTGATGTCGTGCACGATTATGATATGAATACTAATGCATGAAGGAACATTATGTGCCATGATATGATTACTAATGCACGAAGGAACTTTCTATGCCATGATATAAATACTAATACACGAAAGAATATTCTGTGACATGATGTGATTGCTAATGCACGAAGGAACATTCTATGCCATGATATGAATACTAATGCATGAAGGAACATTTTGTGCCATGATTTGATTACTAATGCACGAAGGAACATTCCGTGCCATGATATGAACACTAATGCACGAAGGATCATTCCGTTCCATGATACGAGTGTTTATGCAGGGAGGATTATTTTGTGCCATCATTTTGTGAGGTAAACCATGAAGGGTGGGGTCGTGCATCTATCATTTTCTTACTCTCATTGATGTTGTAGTTGTACACTTTCATTCCCTATTTATTAATTCTATATCTGGAGTGTAAAAGCTGCTATAGCATGTTCCCTCCCCCCTCCCCCTTGTTTGACTGGTTAGTTTATGTGTTTCTACCCTATTGCATATATATATATATATATATATATATATATATATATATATATATATATATATATATATATATATATATATATATATATATATAACTACACAGGTTTGATTGGTATTTGGTCCTAGCCTTATCACTACTTCACCGGGGTTAGGCTAGGCACTTAATAGCACATGGGATTGGTTGTGATAATACTACACCTCTATGCTCTTTTTCATAGATCACGGTGTTGGAGCAACTATTTGACAGTGGCAGTAGATTGGGAGTAGACCTTTAGTCCAGAGATACCGAGGTAGCCTTGTTGACGTTCGCAGGACTGGAGTCTCCTCTATCTTTATTTCATATTGTTATCCTTTGTACCGAAACAAATAGATTATTACTTCTTTTAGTCTATTGTATTTAGTAATCTTAGAAGTTCGTGAGTGTTGTCACACTAATCTTGGGTAGAGTTTGTTATTGGAATTTTCGCATTTCTTTCATTTATTTACATTTGAGACTTCCGCTTTTATTATTTAATGCTTTATTTTATAAAATTTTTGATGTTTGCTAAAAGAGGTACTTAATAATTGGCTTGCCTAGCTCCTAATAGTAGGCGCCACCACGACTCCCGCAGGTAGGAAATCTGGGTCGTGACAAGTTGGTATCATAGAACTAGGTTACATAGGTCTCACAACTCACAGACAAACTTGGTAGAGTCTGAGGGATCGGTACGGAGACGTCTATATTTATCCCCCAGAGGCTATAAAGTTAGGAAAACTTCATATTTGTTCTTTCTTGTTGTGCGGTTCTATTTCTCAAAATATCGATTGAATTTCCACTATGTTCTTTTGCAAATGGCGAGAACACGCGCTTCCTCTCCTACCGCTCAGTAGTTCGAGTCTCCATTTGCAACCCTATTGGCGGTGCCTTGTATTGATTTTTGGTAGGAGGCTCCAGCCCCAGTAGTCATGGTGGGCCTAACTCAGGTCCTAGAGATGTTCATTGCCAAGCCACTTCAAGATGCTCTAGTCTTATTGGTAGGCTTCATGGAGAGTGTTATTCAAGCAAGGTTGCGTCCAGTAGCCCTAGCCACTTCCTAGGCTAGATGAGGGGTTCATACTTCTACTATACGTACTCCGGAGCAGGAGGCTCCCCAGGTTCAAGATCCAGTGCTTTAGCTAGCGATGGCGGGACAATCGGGTATAGTGGCTCAAGCCGAGAGTGAGGTCACTTTTCAGGAGGCGGCCAATGTGTGTTGTAGAGTTGAGAGGGTTCTGCCATAAGGAGGTGGTCATGGGTTGGGTAAGAGGCCCCATCATGCAGGCAGATTCACTGGTACCCCATCTGGAGGTAGTGGTTCTTATGGTAGAGTCCATCCTCCTAGGCCCTTTCAATCAGCTCTCGAGGTCACTCATGGTACTTTAGGTGGTCATTCAGGTTGATAGGGTTAGCCTCATTTCTGCAGCTCCAGCAGTCGTGTGGATGTTATAAGTATGGCGAGTATGGTCATCTCAGGAGGGCATGCCAGAAGTTGAGGGTGCTCTGTCGCAGCAGTCGAGGTCTTCCCATGCTTATGGTGACTCGAGGCATATTGTCAGATTTTCCCCTCGAGCTTTGAGCAGCTCTCAGCATCAGAGCTCTCGTACCAACAAGAGGTGGTGGCATGGGTGATAGAGCTGGAGGTAGAGGTCATAAAAGTAGAGCTCAGGCTGCCAAGAGTGGAGGCTAGCCTATAGCAAGTCAGCCTAGAGAGGCAGTTTAGGGTGGTGGGGCTCAGCCCCAATGTCATACTCTTCCAGCCAGACCAAAGGCTGAGTCGGCAGATGCAGTCATTACAGGTACTATTTTGATTTGTAATAGAGATGCTTCAGTACAACTTGACCCTGAGTTGATGTATTTGTATGTGTCATCTTATCTTGTACCGTATAGGGTCATGTCTAGTGATGCATTGAGTATTCAGCTTTATGTGTCTACACCGGTGGGTAATTCTATTATGGTCGGTCGAGTTTATTGTTCCCGTGTTGATTTATTGCTCTTAGACATGGTGGATTTCGATGTCATATTAGGGATGGATTGGTTTTCCTCGTATCATGCTATCTTGGATTGCCACACCAAGACCATGACTTTGGCTTTGACGAATTTGCCTTGTTTGGACTGGAGAGAGACCTCAGGTCATACCACTCGCAGTTTTATTTCATATATGAAAGGCTCGACGTATAGTCGAGAAGGGTGTTTAGCTTATCTTGCATATGTTCGTGATTCCAGCGCAGAGGTCTCTTCTA
>JASVEL010010855.1:80000-90485 GCA_032618575.1 Nicotiana noctiflora | reverse complement strand
TCCGTAGCAATGCCTTTACCTTTCGAATTTGACTCCAATCCAATCGTATCTATACACAATTGATTTAATATCATCAATTTACTCAACAAACTAATTCCTAAGACCAATTACAACTTTTACAACATTCTGCCCAGAATAGTAATTTTCGACCCCGGGCCCACATGGTCGGAACTTGGGGTTAGGACCAAAATTCGGTTACCCATCCCCCCATGAGTTCATGTATATGATTTGTTTCAAAATCGGACCTCAATTCGATGTCCAATTTCCCAATTTACGAAAAACCCTATATTTTAACAAAAACAAGAAATTCTACCATGAAAACCTTTGATTTCTATTGAAAAACATGTTTAATGATGTTAGGAATTGAAAGAATTAAGTAAAAAGTGACTTACAATTGTTTTGATGAAGAAGGAATCCGTGAAGAATCGCAAATGGGTATTTTTGTTTTGTAAAAAGTGAAGAAATGAGCTGAAAATCGTGTTTTACAGGTCTCTGTGTTCGCATTTGCGAACATGGGTTCGCAATTGCGAACCCCGACCAATTTCTGGAGTTTGAAAAATAAGCTAAGGCTGGGAAGTTCGCATTTGCGAACTTTTGTTCGCATTTGCGAAGCCAAGGCAAATGTGGGGGTTTCGCATTTGCGAACATATGTTCGCAATTGCGAACTAGGCTGCCTCCAGGGACTTTCGCATTTGCGAACGTTTGTTCGCATTTGCGAACAAGGCTGGGCTGAGGGACCTTCGCATTTGCGAAGAATGCTTCGCATTTGCGAAGCATGCCTTTTCATTGGAGGCCTCGCAATTGCGAGGTTTGGTTCGCATTTGCGAACCCAAATGGTCCTGGGCACCCTTCGCATTTGCGACCAAGGGTTCGCATTTGCGAACACTGCCTTGACTTGCCACCTTCGCAATTGCGAGAAATACTTCGCAATTGCGAAGACAACAGCTGGGTGAAAAACCAGCAGTGCAAAAATTCAAGATTTCATCCAACGAACCACCTCCGAAACACTCCCGAGCCCTCGGGGCTCCAAACCAAATATGCACACTAACTCGAAAACATCATACGAACTTGCTCGCGCGATCAAATCGCTAAAATAACATCAAAATCAATGGATTGAGCCTTAAAACTCAAGAATTCTTTCAAATTTCATAATTTCCAAAATTTCCAATTTAAGGTCGAAATGCGTCAAACGACGTCCGTTTTCAACCAAACTTTACAGGAAGCGCTTAACCAATATATATGACCTGTACCGGGCGTCGGAAACAAAATACGAGCCCGATACCAGTACTTTTTAATCAAAAATCAGTTTCATTTTCCTTAAACATTTTCAGAAAACAATTTAACAGAAAAATTCTTTTACCGGGGTTCTAGACCTCGGATTTCAATTCCGGGCATACGCCCAAGTTCCATATTTTTCTACGGATTTTCTGAAGCAGTCAAATCACGGATCCGGGTTCGTTTACCAAAAATGTTGACCAAAGTCAACCATATCAATATTAATATCAAAATTCTTCAACTTTTTCACATATTTCACATATTTCAACATAACTATTTTCCAGCTTTGTGCTCGGACTGTGTACACAAATCGAGGCAACTATAAATGAGGTTTTCAAGACATCAAAAGCTTGAAATGATTAATAAAACAAGTGATGACCCTTTGGGTCATCACAAGATGTAGTTGAGAAATCATTAAGGGGAATGGGATTGTGGCCAAGAACAAGTCATAGTGGCGGTAACTCTACCTAGAAGACTGGAGATCCCAAGATCTAGGTTCAAGGAGATCAAACAAAGTCATTAATGACGGTTCAACATTGTCAAATAAACCTTTGGTCCATTCTCGTGTAAGACAATGTTCAGTACCAAGGATAAAACATTAAGGCTTTTTAATGATTTCTAAATTTGATACGGGGTCTATCAAATAGTGTATCTACGGGATGACATGTTTAGGAATCACCTATGTAAGTGTGAAGTGTTAGCCGCTTCAAGGAGAATTTTGTAAGGCCAGTTCTCTACGCACTTATGAAACCAGGCGGTGTTCATGGCTGAAACGAACACAACAATGAGAACCAAAGACGGTTAAGGATTGGTTGTGTGACTTGTGGTTGTCTAGGTATACGCCAAAGTTCGACGGTTCAAAGATATCAAATCAACCGATTGATCGAGTATATCCGACATAAGTTCACTACGGAAAGTTCAAAGAGAAACCTACTTATCCAGATGCAATTAATCCTTACTTGCGAATCACATAGTTTTTCATGCATACTTATGTGATATAGCCATTCCCCAGTCATGTGGGGGATTGTTGGGTTTTTAATATATTTAATTAATATATTAAATAGTTAAAAGAGGGTGAATGGGAAATGAAGGGAAATGAATTTTTTTAAGTGAAATTTCAAGTTCCCCCTCCTTCGTAAATGGACATTGTCCCATATTGGAAGAGGAAAAGATTTTTTATGGGTATATAAGCAATTGCTCTTCTTCTAGCTCTTAAAGAGTTGAGAAGAAAGCAAGCCTCGCGCCGTCGTCGTCGTTCGCTCGCTCGGCTCGGCTTCGGATTCAGATTCGGATTTGAATTTGGTCAAATGATCGATCGATTGATTAACTATTTGGACCAAATTTATTTGTTAATAGTAAAATATTAACAAAAATGTTGTTATAACAGAATATTAATATCAAATCCAATCCGTTTTTCTGTTTTGGTAACAGAAAAGTAACTACCCTCTTCAATTTTTCTCTTTATTTTTCCTCTTTATTATTGAGTAAATAGCCATTTATGCAATGACATTTATGCTATGGCAGTTTTGCAGAAACAACCATTCTTAAGGGACTCTTCATATTTCAGCCCAACTTTTGGCTATAAATACAATACTATTCTGCTCAGAATTTCACTACGATTTACTGAGTTTTCTTTCCTTCTTCTGCATACTTTTAGCATTAAACAAAACAAAAGTAAGTGTGATTTGCTACCGAACCTTGTGTTCGCTGAAACACTGGGGTTTGAAGTACCACTACACTAGTGTGTAATTCGTTCTATCATGAGAGGAAATAATCCATAACCTTGAGTACTAGGAGGGGATTAAATTCTTTAAGGAAACACTGTGAATTGAGTGGGCTCGAATTGGTTTCTTCATTTCTGTTTATGCACATTTTTGTTTGTATTTATTTATATTTTCAGAATTATTTTACAAATACAGTGTATTAACAACTAGTTATGCCGAAATTTAGGCAAACAATTACAAAGAGATTATTTGGTTTACATACTAACTACGTGGGAATTAAATGCAAGAATTGCTTATGCGGCTTATATTTAGGGCTTTTTCATATTACCTACTCTTATAATTCAAACAATATGTATTCGGTATTTTTATTTCACACTCTATTCACATAAAATAATACAAGAAATTACGCATAGTTCAATAAAGCTAATCAAACGTGGTAAAAGTTATGTGATAGTTATTTTCTCTTGCACGATCATAACCAAACATTTTACTATAATTTATATTGAATTTTATGATGGAACTATTTTGCTAAAAAAGTTAAATCTACGAAGAAAATAAAAAATTATTTATTTTGGGACGGAGAGAGTGTATATCTATACTATATTAAAAGTATGAAGCCCCTTAGCGAAATGTCGTTCGCCTTTTTTGCCCTTCTTCACACTAGATAAAATAGTAATTTAATTATTTTCTTAATATTTAAGAGTTTGGAATCAACTAAAATATTGACCATTAAATAATATTTCTATTTTAACTACGTATGAGTCCTAATGTTTCACATACATTGCATCTTTAATTTACAAAAGCTTTATTATTATTTCCTTAAATTAATTAATTAATATTTCTAAGTTTTACACAAGAAAATTAATTAAATTTACACAAGTCAAATCTCATACTCCTAATAATTTTCTAACAAAGTAGAAATAAGTTATATAAAGAAAATTTGCTTTTGCGGGAGTCATTCATTAATTAATTAACACTTTTACATTTTATACAAGAAAATTATTTGATTCCTATGGAAGTCAAGATCTCTTTCTCTTAATAGTTGACTGACGAAATATAAACAAATTATATAAATAAAATATATTTTTGCAAGACTCACTGTTTTGACGATTTTTTGTCGAGTTGCATTAGTTTGTAACGATATATGTGTATGGGTCATAATTCGATCCCACGACAATCAATCAGATTGATCGCTCCTTTCGACTAGCACGAGCATAACAGGCGCCAAGATCGCCTCAATCGAGAATACTACCCGTATCCGCCCAAAGCCTTGGCCGGGGTCGATACTTTTTGGATATATCTGAAATAGCCCCCTAATGTGTGGCCGATCTCCAAGAAAGTCAACTCGTACAACAAATGTCAATAAATACAAGGGCAGACATCAGAAAAGGGGTTCCACTCTCTCCCCATTGGGGCTCTAAGAAATACAGAGTAAAATATAGAGTGAGAACCCAAGACAAAAAAAAGAATAACGGTAGATCTATTGAAACATGATTGTAAAGATATGAACCTCTTCATGGAGAGGCAGATTAATCCATTATTATGAATAAAGATCACCAATATTTTCTGTTGTCCATACAAGCATTTCCACTATCTTTTCCCTTATTAAATTTCAGATATGTTACGACTTGCTATGTTGGCCCTTCATTTTTATGGATTGTTCCGAATTCATAAATGCTTGCAAACATTTTGAGTCAAACAATTTGGCGCTGTCTGTGGGGATTTCCTAGTAAGATCGCATAGCTCTTCCTAAAATCAAAGGAAAAGGGAAAACGTCGAGAAAGGAGAAAACAACCCGATCAGAGCAAGCCTTATTCAACTCGCCCACACGATGGAACTCAGGCCATGAGCCTTCGCCGAATCAATCCAACCTCAGTTGAATCAACAATCTTCAACGACAGTTGAACTAGGATTCAGTCCATGTGCCTTCGCCGAATCAATTCAACCTCAGTTGAATCAACGAACGTTCAACGACAGTTGAACTAGGACTCAGACCATGTGCCTTCGCCGAATTAATTCAACCTCAGTTGAATCAACAACGTTCAACGACAACTGAACTAGGATTCAGGCCATGTGCCTTCGCTGAATTAATTCAACCACAATTGAAATACGACTCGGGCTACGAGCCCTCGACTCAAAATATTAAACGAACATTCAACGGCAGTTGAATTGGGACTCAGGCCATGAGCCTTCGCCGAATTAATTCAACCACTGTTGAAATACGACTCGGGCTACGAGCCATTGACTCAAAATATTCAACAAATGTTCAACGACAGTTGAACTGGGACTCAGGCCATGTGCCTTCGCCGAATCAATTCGACTCAAAATATTCAACAAATGTTCAACGGCAGTTGAACTAGGACTCAGGCCATGTGCCTTCGCCGAATTAATTCAACCTCGGTTGAATCAACAATGTTCAACGATAGTTGAACTAAGATTCAGGCCATGTGCCTTCGCCGAATTAATTCAACCTCAGTTGAATTAACAACGTTCAATGATAGTTGAACTAGAATTCAAGCCATGTGCCTTCGCCGAATTAATTCAGCCTCAGTTGAATCAACAATGCTCAACGACAGTTGAACTAGGATTCAGGCCATGTGCCTTCGCCAAATTAATTCAACCTCAGTTGAATCAAGAATGTTCACTGACAGTTGAATTAGGACTCAGGCCAGGCTACGAGCCCTCGACTCAAAATATTCAACAAATGTTCAACGGCAGTTGAACTAGGACTCAGGCCATGTGCCTTCGCCGAATTAATTCAACCTCGGTTGAATCAACAATGTTCAACGATAGTTGAACTAAGATTCAGGCCATGTGCCTTCACTGAATTAATTCAACCAAGGTTGAAATACGACTCGGGCTACGAGCCCTCGACTCAAAATATTCAACGAACGTTCAACGATAGTTGCACTGGGACTCAGGCCATAAGCCTTTGCGAATTGATTCAACCACGGTTGAAATATGACTCAGGCTACGAACCCTCAACTCAAAATATTCAACAAATGTTCAACGACAATTGAACTTGGACTTAGGCCATGTGCCTTCACCGAATTAATTTAACCTCAGCTGAATCAACAATGTTCAACGAAAGTTGAACTAGGATTCAGGCCATGTGCCTTCGCCAAATTAATTTAACCTCAGTTGAATCAACAATGTTCAACGACAGTTGAACTAGGATTCAGGTCATGTGCCTTCGCCGAATTAATTCAACCTCAGTTGAATCAACAATGTTCAATGACAGTTGAACTAGGACTCAGGCCATGTGCCTTCGCTGAATCAATTCAACCTCAGTTGAATCAACGAAATTTCAACGACAGTTGAACTAGGACTCAGGCCTTGTGCCTTCGCCGAATTAATTCAACCTCAGTTGAATCAACAATGTTCAATGACAGTTGAACTAGGATTCAGGCCATGTGCCTTTACCAAAATAATTCAACCACGGTTGAAATACGACTTCGGCTACGAGCTCTCGACTCAAAATATTCAACGAACGTTCAACGACAGTTGAACTAGGACTCAGGCCATGAGCCTTCGCCAAATTAATTCAACCACGGTTGAAATACGACTCGGGCTACGAGCCCTCGACTCAAAATATTCAACAAATGTTCAATGATAGTTGAACTTGGACTCAGGCCATATGCCTTTGCCGAATTAATTCAACCTCAGTTGAATCAACAATGTTCAACGACAGTTGAACTAAGATTCAGGCCATGTGCCTTCGCTGAATTAATTCAACCGCGGTTGAAGTACGACAATGTTCAACGACAGTTGAACTAGGATTCAGGCCATATGCCTTTGCCGAATTAATTCAACCACGGTTGAAATACGACTCGAGATACGAGCCCTCGACTCAAAATAGTCAGCAAATGTTCAACGATAGTTGAACCGGGACTCAGGCCATGAGCCTTCGCCGAATCAATTCAACCTCAGTTGAATCGAAACTCGGGCTACGAGCCCTCAACTCAAAACTTTCAACAAATTTTTCGTCAGTTGAACTGAGACTCAGGCCATGAGCCTTTGCCGAATCAGTTCAACCTCGGGCTATGAACCCTCGACTCAAAAATACTCAATCAATGTTTAAAGACAAGTCGAACTGGGGCCCGGGCCACGAGCCCCCGTTGAATTGATTCAACCATAGATGGTTTATTATTTGGGCTATTAGCCCTCGATCCAGGATAATCGACATTAGCCGAACTGAGGGAAAACATAAATGAAACAAGCAGTAATAAAGCAACACGAAAAGGGGAATTCCCCCTTAATTCAAAGGGACAGTTGTGAGCCACGCCCGTCCATCCCAATTCAAATTTTGTCCAGAAAATAAACGACAACAAAGCGGAAAAGAAAGGAGAAAAATAACAATGCACGACAACAACCGTCAAGAAAATCATCAACTAATCATTTTTTTACTGGGGCCGTCAGTACCGTCACCTACGCCAGTGATAATAGGTTAATTTGACTATATTTATGCCCTAAATAATCACACTTTATTGTTGAATTGATATTCTAGATTACTGTTCATCCGCGGTTCACTCGCGGTAGCGGAAAAACATGCTCGCGGAACATTACAAGATTTAGAGGCCTTTTCTGCTCGCGGTTCACTCGCGACCACGAACGAACCGCGGAAGGCGCCGCAAATTTTAAGGCTAATTTTGTACAAACTCAATTTTTAAGACCTAAACCCTCTATATAAACCTAGATTTCGCCCAAGAGAGGTAAGCCTTGTATTATTACCTACTTTTGCAAGATTATTAGTAAGAGAGAACTCTCTCAACTTATTTCTTTCTTTTATATTAATTATTTGATTATGAATTCAATAATTATTCTTGTTTCTTTCATCATGAGTAGCTAACCCCTTATCTAAGGTTTTGATGGAACTTATTGGGTGATGAACTTCTCGTTTATGTGATTACAAATTGTTAGCTAGATTTCTGTTTGTTCAACTTCGTTCTTGTTGTAGTTAATTGGTAGAGCTCCCGATTAGCTATGCCTATTTTGTGTGCATAACTTGGAAAAGAGTGCATATTTAGGTATATTGTTGAACAACACCACACCTAGGTTATTGGAGGAATCTATAACTTTAGGCGTAAAGGTGGGATTAGGAATAACGAATCCTTGGGTGCGATCTAAAGTGAACTATTCTAATTAAAGCTTGCTAGGGTAGCTCGGGAGAGTGCACTAGTATATATAAACACACACACTCCCTCAAGTCCAAAATAAGTAATTTTTTCAGATTTCAAGAATAAATTGATTATTTTTTTCCTACATTGTCCTTGGAGTAATTAATGATGAAGTATATGTTAGGACTTAGGAGTGTTTATGTGAAGAGGTAGTAAAGGTTAATATGGTTATTTCATTGCTAATTTATGTTAAAAGGTGAATTTCTTAATGTGTAAAAATAACTAAAAACTTACTTATTTTGAATCGGAAAGAATATAATTAATGTATAAAAAATATAAATTTTACACGCTTTTACCGCTACTAAATATAGATAATTTCGATAGTAGCTAAAAGTGAATATTTTTTTCCCCTTCAATGAGCTCATGTCTATTAACGGGGCAAGCTTATCATCATGGTGAACTTTAAGTAAAACCTTAGCAACACAAAGTTATGGTATCAAATGCTTGTTTAATTAATAGGAAGTCTAATTAATGAGATAATTAACGACGTTTTGTTAAAAACTCCTTATCAGGCATATCTGGACAGCACTTATCTGGTTCACGCACTTTCCATTTTCTGTCTCGTATAATAAAATTCACCACTTTTTTAATGGATTATTTTACTTTGTTTTGCAAAGGTGTCAAATTTTAGAGGTAGCTGTTACTCGAAAAAGAAAAAAAGTTGTATAATAATAAAAAAGAGAAAAGAAGAAGGGAATCTTTAGAGTTGGAGATTATTAGAATTTTTAAAAGGTCTTTAAATTAAGTACGAGGTCGGTTCTTTTATAAGCTATCCACTTAATTACATGAATAGTTAATAAGTAAGAGCACATAATGGCGGATTCAAAGTGTCGATTGCGGGGTCGACTAAATCAAGTAATTTTAGTATTAAACTTTGTATTTATTTTAAAAAAATTATTGAATATGTATAATTTATTTATGTAAAATTAATAACTTAAAAGTATTAATATATCGAACCCACAAACCTAAAATTATGATTCCGTCTTTAAAAACACAACACAGTAAATTATAAATAAGATATGCGTTGGGGATTCTTTTACTAATTAAAAGACTAGTATATAAACAAAAATATAAAAAAATTAATAATTAAGTTTATTATCGATGGAGTTTTGAACTACGTATCAATTGTATGAGTCCAAATTTGATCGATCACGACCTATGGCCGATATGACAAACAAACGAGCACCCACGAAGCTACGCCTAGAGGAATACAACTACGGCAAAAGGAAAGATATCACGACATTGACGACAAAATCAATATATTAGGAGACAGAGAATATTCATTGAATACTTCTTAAGCTATACGATTGGGGAAAATTCCCCAGTATATAAGAAGGGTGAAAGCCTTGTAAAAGGGGAGACACATTTTGTAAAAGACATTAACCTTGAAAAAGAAAGCATTTTATTCTCTCTATTATCATTACATCACTATTTTTATTATCCTAGAGTTTATTATATTCGGCTACGATTTACCCCTTTATCTTAGATTGATTTGTTCAAAAGATTTAATATCTCTTTTGAGTCAAATATCAGCTAGTATTAATCATGAGAGTTTTCTCATTTATAGATAAAGAAAAATAATACTCCCTCCGATCCAAAATAAGTGATTTTTTGGCCTTTTTTTTGTGGTCCAAAATAAGTGATTTTTTCGGATTTCAAGAATGACTTAATGATATTTTTCCTACATTGTCCTTGGAGTAAATAATATTGGAATATGTGTTAGGAGTGTTTATGTGAGATAGTAAGGTTAAAATTGTTAATTCTATTGCTAATTAATGCTAAAATGTTACTTTCTTTATATGTGTGAAAATATCCAAAAAATCATTTATTTTGGAAAGGATGTAGTACTAGTAGTAATTGTGTGTAGCGTACACCAGCCCTAGATACAGCCTACTCTATTTGTAAACATGTTTAGCTTATCAAAGTGATGCTCTGACAGATCTCAACTTTTGCAAGGTTCCTTTCATCTTCTTTTAATTGTTATTAATTCAATGGAGGATGAGCAAAATTTCGTTTACATGTTACAATAATAGCGCCGCACTAAACTAAGCATTGTTTTTACGGACAAGGACCATTGGCTTAAAAAACACTTCTTCCACCTATAGGATCACAAATGCTCTTAACATTATATTTTGGCTCAAAAGTACCCCAAGGACTAACAGTTGACTAACTGACGATGCAACCCTTTATAACGATTCATGTGGCACTATTCTATAGGTCCACGTGGAATATGTGTTTTTTTAAAAGAAAATTAAATGAGCAACCTGATAACGATAAGGTCATTTGTAATCATATGGGAGGAAGAAGGG
>JASVEL010010855.1:0-75000 GCA_032618575.1 Nicotiana noctiflora | reverse complement strand
AGCTGGTGCATTGTGCACATACTGACTATGGTCTGATTACTCTTTTGGCCACAGATGATAAATGGGTCCTTCAGGTAAATTATCAGAAAGATTGAAACTTTCTAGATATGTATTAAGCATGTTTAAGTCAAACTTTTAAATCTAATCCAGATATGCAAGGATAAGGATGCTAAGCCTCAGATTTGGGAGTATGTGCCACTATTAAAAAGGGGAGACATGATAAGTTTCTTAGTTTTGTCCTCTGTTTTATAAGTAAAGCACAAGTTATAACATGTAAGGTTTGATACTGCTTAGAATTATGTCTTCTCCTGCAGTAACAAACAGAGACAGCATGCCTTTTGTTAACAATGTAAAAGTTAAGTTGAAATCGCCTATGTAGCATAATAGAAGATTTCACTCTCTATAATGTAATGGACCAACTAGTTCGCAACAATAATTTGTACATCTAGGGAAAGGCCTAGCAAGTTTGTAGCAATTGTAACCAGTGAATTATTGTAAGGTCTTGCGTGCATGTTTTCCTTGTGTCTTATTAACAAAAGTTTAAAGAACCTTTTCACTGATCAAATTGAGCATGTATATTCATATTGATTTGTTTTGATGTTGAACTGATAAACCACCTAATAACTACCCGATAAGAGCTAAACCGATACCAAATGCGCCTGATATCTTATCGGGTGGTTAGCGAATTAATACAGTTAAAAATCGATAATTGATAAGCCAAATCATTAAGTGTAAAAAGCCGCACAATCCGCCCTATAAGCAGCCGTACATATAAAGGTGAAAGATGATGATAATATTAATAATCTTTACTATATTAAAAGTAGGAAGCCCCTAAGCAAAATATCGTTCGCCTTTTTTACCCTTTAGAAAATTGCTTTCACACTAGACAAAATAGTCATTTAAGATTTGTCCTAATACCTAAATGTATTTATGGATATTAGGTACACGTGCAACGCGCGTACTAATAATAATAATAATAATAATAATAATAATAATAATAATATTATTATTATTATTATTATTATTATTATTATTGTTATTGTTATTATTATTATTCAAGATGCTGCCACCTGGTTCCAAGTTATTGCTCGTGATGGCAACATGCCAAATGTTATCTTAGCCATAAGCAATTTCCTACCTGCCCTTTCCCACACTTCCATGCTCCATCCGATTTTTGCTACTTTTTTTATCCAATTATGAAAAAGAAAAGCTTTACTTTCTGGGCGTGAGGTTCTGTGCAGATAGCATTACAGTAGACCCATTTGGAATGGTTTCTGGGGTGGAGTAATATATTATTGAGAAATTTTCACAAATTACTAGCATAATTTTCGTTGGTTTTAGGATTCTGTTACTTTATATCCAAACTGCAGTGGGTTTTAGTTTTTGGAAAGAAGCCCCACCATTGAACTATACGTTTAGCATTAATCCCAAGTTCACAACTCCATAACTAATAAGGAAAAGCCTAAAAATATCACTCTAACTTTTAAAAGTGGTGTATCTATGTTATTCATTAAAAAAATGCTCATTTCATGTTACTGTCGTTACACATTTTGCCCATCCATGCCGTTATTTACTAACGGCAGTGGCATAGATGAGCCAAATAAAAATTGAGTCGTTAGTCAATAATGACATAGATAGGCCAAATGTATAACGGCAGTGGCATAAAATGAATATTTTTTTAACGGATATTATGAATAAACCATTTCTTAAAGTTGAGTGGCATTTTTAGGCTTTTCCCGTAAGTAATACTGCTAACGTTCATTCACTAAATTAAAAAACGAAAATATATATAGTAAAACTTAAAACAAATAAATTAAGATTACCCTTCCAACGAAGATGTTTTACAAAATCTAAGAAGGCCGACAAAAGAAATTAAAGCTAACTAAATAACTAGCATTCATACAAGTAATCATCCTTAATTTTTAATGATATAAACGATGAAATCATTGTGCATACAAATCCGCCGAGACAAAAGCTAGCAGCTACGTTTTCTTTGTTCAGAAAATCGACGGTGATCATTGCACGAATAGGCAAACAATTCAAATCCACCGTTAAACCAAATCCTGCTGCTGCACCCGTACCCACGACCATTGACATTATCTGCTTATAATCAAGAAAATAACTTAGTTTTATACGTACAAAATATTTACTCAATGAATCAAGGTAAATACAAGTAAATCCATGTGAAACATTGTTGGAAAAACGACTTATGGGTCTTGTAGACCTATATAAGGGGCAAGTGCTAGTATAGCCCTTCTCAGCGATACTATTTAAAAATTTGTCAGTAATTATTTATTTTAAATATTAAATTAAAAATCTTAACTTTAGGATAAAAAGTTGTTATGAGAAACTAAAATTCAGGACACACTAGCTAATTCCTAAATAACAACCCCTTTAGACTAGCTACCTGGTGTCATTTCTATGACCTTTGGGGGGGGGGGGGGGGGGGGTATTTGCATCTATACCCGTTTTCTAGTCACGTTTTAACTTGTACCTGCTTTGCAAAAAAAATTACAAGCGTATCCACTTCTTCGCGTTACTTTAGCATACCGGCCTGAAGTAGCAAAGGCAATCACGCAAACTTCAGCATTCTAGTAGACGTGCCTGAAGTAGCAAAAATTACTGAACCAAGTGTGCTGAAGTTTTTGTTTGTAATTGCTGAACATAAGCATTCTAGTGCTGCAGTTTTGTTCTCTATTTGCTGAAGTTTTTATTTGTAATTGTTGAACTAAAGCATTCTAGTAGTTGAAGTTTTGTAATGTTGAAGTTATTTGGTTCATTTGTAAAAACTTCAGCACTAAATAAGCTGAAGTATTTTTTTGGGTCATAGATTAATTAGTTTTGTCGTTAAGTTTATTCAAAAACTTCAGCAGAAGATGCTGAAGTTATTTAACTTATTTGTAAAAAGTTCATCACAAAATAAGCTGAAGTTTTTTTGTCTTGGATTCATTAATTTTATCATAAAGCTTTTCAAAAACTTAGTAGAAGAAGCTGAAGGCTTTTTTGTTCATTTACAAAAACTTCAGCACTATATAAGCTGAAGTTTTTGAAAAAACTTTCTAACATACTAGATAATTAATCAATTTCTTTTTTCATAGTGTATTACTATTATAAAATAATCAGATTGCCAACAGTACCTAAATCATAAATTTGAAACAATAAACGTGAAAAGAAAAAAAATAACCATGAAAAGAACTGAATTATCATGAAAAGAATCACTAAATGTGACCTTAAATTTCTCACATGGAAATATTCATAAATTATTGTCTATTAACTTACGTAATTATTTATAATTTATTTTTAAATAATATGATAAACATACTTATGGTAATGATCCCATGAAATGAAATTTCATAGCAGCACCAACAACAACAAAAGAAAGAAAGAAAGAAAGAAAAAAAAAGAGTACTAGCGAATTAGGTCCATTAGTTAGCCTAACCTAAATAGGCTAAAAGGTTTGTAAACTTATTTTTAAAAAAAAAAGTATATATTAAATGGACGCGACCAAATAGAACGGTCCGTGCAATTTTTACTATAAGGGGTACTAGCGAATTAGGCCCATTAGTTAGCCTAACCTAAATCAAACGCAGCAGAAAAGGTTGGGGAAACGGCTAGGATTAGATATTAATTGAGGGTAATCAGGCAGTAGAAACTAGGGAGCAACGTGAGGTTTCCCAAAGACCAGTAATCTGAGTCGTGTTGCTACAGAAGGTAGAAGAACTATCATAAGTCTTCTAAATATTAATTCATAAGTTGATAAAAATAATAACAAATTACAACATAATTTAATAGATTAAACTACACGTACGATGGCATTACCTTATCAGCATATACGTCGAAGTGAATGAGTTTATCACAGATGGAATCTCCAGTCTTGACTTGGATTATTGCAAATGCTGTTTGTAGGAGAGAATACACAAATCCAGCGGCAGCACAAGCAAGCATGTAACTGAAAACCACCACCAAGTATTAAGTATATATGAATATATATATGTTAAGCATTCAAATAATTTTAATATCATCTATTCAATTTAACAAACTAATTACCAAAAGTTATTACTTCATTCGTAAATACTTATCACGTCAAGCTTGTTATAAAGAGTTACATATCTTGGTCAACTTAACTTAATCTGGTAAATAATTTATATATTGTTAGTACACAAAAAAATCTTAAAAATAATATATCTGCATGGCTAGATTTTAAGCAATAAATATATATATACTAAGCTCCCATTTGGTTATAGTTTTCTTTTTTTTCAAAAATATTTTGAAAATATTTACTTTTTATTCATGGAATATGATTTTTTGAAGAAAAGAAATTGAAAGTTTAGGATAGTTTTTGGCGAATTATTTTCTTCTACTCGCAGAACTTTATTTTTTTTTCAAATAAAATGTATGTCCAAATACGATTTTAACTTCCAAAAGTTAATTTTCAACACAACATCAAATTCTCCTTTTTCAAGTTTCAACCAAATCTATATCTAAAGTCTAAACGCTAGTTAAGTACTCCCTAAAAAGTGTTGTTTTTTCTTGAGTCGGGGATCTTCCAAAAACGTCTTTTCTACCTCCATTGTGTATGAGTAAGGTGCACGTACATACTACCTTCCCAACACTCCAACCACTTTGAGAATATACTGAATATATTGTTATATCTAAAAGGCGCTAATTTTCCTATGAAATTGACTCGCCAAAAACGTCTCCGATATACTTTCCACCGGAAATCTCTTTGCGACGAGACATTTTCCGATGGAACGTCTTGAAAATTTCGTTTGTAATAAGCATGCAAAATTGAAAAATGCAATAGACTCCTACTACTATATTTAGGTAAAAGTAAATTAAATTAAAACACTTACCGATAAGCATATAAATCAGAAAAGCCAAATTTGACTTCAACATCTTTGTGAAATAAGGAAGCAACAGACATATCAGAGGAGGCAGTAGTGAGAATTGTGATTGATGTTGCCAAGCAACAAAGTGAAACAATCCTTAACAATAGATTTACAATTATTAAGCAACCCATTTTAGTTTCCTCTCTATGTTTCAAGTTCGAGAAATTAATTATATGAAGCCATAATTTGCTATAAACTTTAATTTCTCTTATAATAATTAAGGATTTATTCGCATCTTCATCATTGTCTTACTGTCAAAGGTTGACATATACTTACCTACTTGTAAATTAATATCTCCATACCTACCATGCATGTTCTTGCAGGGCGGAAGCTATGAGTTTAATCGAATCTATAATTTTCAACACGAAATATAAATTAATTATATGTAAAACTACCTAGAATTTTAACAAGTATTAGATTTGAATCAATTAATAATTTTAACAGTACAACGAGTGTAATACTAAAAAATTTAAAAGTTAAACTCACTAAATTTAAATTCTCGATTCTGTGTTTTGTGAGACTTTGCATGGAACTGAACGTCTACTAGTTCTTTCCTTCTTTTTTTTTTTTTTTTAAATTCTCATGTATAGATTAAGAATCAGGGCAGGTCTAGAATGTATAATTTATGGCTTCATTCGAACCCGATAGCTTTGACGGTGTGTGTATGTTTTAATAAATTCAATAAGTACAAATAATAGATTTGTATCGAATAGTGGAGATTCTGAGTAAAGAAACGAAAAGGTCAGCAATATTGGATATTTCTGTTATTTGTAGCACCATATAATCTTCAAACTATTCTCTTTGGTTGTCAAGAATCAATTGTGTGACATTAGAAACGAAAAGATAGACAGATAGATGGGAGGAGAGATGGTCGAGACGTGCTCAATTGACCAAATAATTAAGTGTGCCATTTAATTGTTCAAATTGTAACTACAAGGAGACATCCTTATTAATATTTGAGCTTTAACATAAGTTCCCCTAATGGCAAAGATTGAATACTCGACTAAAAACTCCCAAATTCTCGTAGAAATCCACAATCGCTATTATTCGGAAGAGTAATTATCTGTTATTGTGTAATAACTCACAAACCACATAGGAGATGTATATCAGTGTGACGAGTTCTGATTGAGAAGGCTGCCAGCGAGGAAAATTGATCTCGGTTCTCCCATTTGGAAAACCATTCACCCAACCAATCTAGCCAAAAGTCCTAATAATTGCAAGCCTAAATAGAAATATCTCAGCAGGGGCGAAGCTATATTTGTTAAAGAGTGGTCAATTTACATTGAATATAAGTAAAATATTAGGTTTTAGCAGTATATATAATTTACTGAACACCCTTTGTCAAAAAATATTTTTCACTTCTTTAAGAGCGGTCAATTTACAATGTATATAAGATATTAGGTTTTAACGGTATATATCATTTACTAAACACCCTTTTGTCGAGAAATATTTTTCACTTCTTTCAAGTATGAACACCCTTGAAGAAATTTTTGGCATCGCCATTGCATCTCAGTTAGACAGTTTGCAAAGCTTAGCATGGGTATTATCTTGTTCTATCAATGTGTAATCTGCTCAATTGGTCCAAACTAAGGGTACGGTCGGCATTGGTCGGTTCGGTTCGATTATGAGTATTATCGATTTAGCATATTATATTGGTTATCGGTTTACAAATTTGATAAATGGATAACCGAGCTGATAAGATATCAGTTATCGATCATTATCGGTTCAGTTATCGAGTTACCCGATAAGAAAACTCAATCTAGAGTTAAGCAAATAAGAGAAGACAATTCACTGGAGTTACGTAAAGAAGAGAAGAATTCACATATAGTATACTACCCATTTATGCGTTTTGTCCAGTGGCCACAACATGAATAATACTAATTCATCAACAACAGTTGTCTAAATACATTAATAATAAGTCCAAGTAGTAGCAATTTCACCTTCAAATTAACTGTGACGACCCAAAGGTTCATCACTTGTTTTCCTCATTGGTCCCGCGCTTCCGAGGCTTTGAAAACCTCATTTTATCTTACCTCAATTTACATGCATAGTCCGGGCATGTAGTCGGGGAGATTTTGTGCTAGAATATGTGAATTCTATGAAATTTGAAGAAAATTGATATTAATATTGATATAGTTGACTTTGGTCAACAATTTTGGTAAACGGACCCGGACTCGAGATCGTACGGTCCCGAAAGGTCCGTAGGAAAATATGGGACTCGGGCATGCGTCCGGAGTCGAATTCTGAGGTCTAGAGCCTAAGATCTGAATTTTTCTGTTAAGTTGTTTTTGCTGAAATTATTAAATGAAAATGGATTAAATGACCATGGTATCGGGCTCGTAATTTGGTTTCGAATCCCGGTACAAGTCTTAAATATTATATAAGTGCTTCATGCAAATTTTGACGACATTTGAACGTCGTTTGATGTGTTTTGAACCTTGAGTTCCAAATTTGAAAGTTTATGAAGTTAAAAGAAGAAAATCATGAACTTGAGGCTTGATTTGATGAAAATGATGTTATATTGGCGATTTGATCGCGCGAGCAAGTTCGTATTATATTTTTGAAGTTGCGTGCATGTTTGGTTTGGAGCCCAAGGGCTCGGGTAAAGATTTGATAGGCCGTTAGAGCAGATTTTGAAAAATAACACAATTGGTATTTTTCCCCAGCTTTGCAATTGCGAAGAAATGCTCGCAATTGCGAAATGACTCAGATTTAGCCTTGGTTCGCAAATGCGAACCAATCTTCGCAAATGGGAAGATGGCAGGATAAGGCTAGGCTCGCAAATGCGAGAAACTCAGGAAACCCCTTAAGCTCGCAAATGCGAGCTAAGTCTTGCAAATGCGAGGCTGACAGACTTTGGGCCAAGTTCACAAATGCGAACGTTTTCTCGCAAATGCGAGGGCAACAGTCAGGAACCTGTCGCAATTGCGAACAAATGTTCGTAATTCTCATATTCGCAGCTGTGCAATCTGATACTTAAACGAATTTTACACCCCTTTTCTTCATTCTTTCAAAACCCAACAAACCACACACGATCCTCCATGAGCAAAATCACTCCAAAACACTTGTAAGTCACTTTTTACTTAATTCTTTCAATTCCTAACATCATTAAACATATTTTTCAAGAGAAATCAAAGGTTTTCATGGTGAAAATTGTTGTTTTTGGGTAGAACCTAGGTTTTTTCATGAATTGGGGAATTGGACCTCGATTTGAGGTCCGATTTCGAAACAAATCATATAACTGAACTCGTGAGGGAATGGGTGACCGGATTTTGGTCCGAACCCCGAGTTTCGACCACGTGGGACCGGGGATATTTTGGGAAATTTTGGGTTAAACTTGGAGAAAACTATTTTTAAGCATCCAAACTAATTTATATAGTATTTATTAAAGTAATTGAACCAATTGTGATTAGATTCGAGCAAGTTGAAGGCTGAAATTCAAGGTAACGCTATAATTGAAGGATAATTGGACTTCAAGTCTTAGAGGTAAGTGTTTGATCTTTCCTAGCTTGAGGGAATAGGATTAATGTGCTAATTGCTATGTGATCGAGAGCGGTGTATGGGCTGTGGTGACGAGCATCCATACACTGGCGTCTAGCATGATCGTGAGTCGTTTATTGACATATATTGTGAGTTAATGAACGTTTTGAGCTATAATCCTGAGCCCTTGCCGGGTTGTGAAGTTGATTATTGCATTCCCTTGCCGGGACTTTATTACAAAGTTGATTATTGTATTCCATTGCCGGGACTTTACTGTGATGATTATTGTGTCCCTTGCCGGGACGGTTCATGTTAATTGTTTCATTCTTTTGCCCTTAAATGTGATTGTTATTTGGGTGAGGAAGAGTGACAATGCACGAAGGGTGATGCCATGCCTTGTTTATTGATTATGCACGAAGGATCATGTCATGCCTAGTTTATTGATTATGCACGAAAGATCATGCCGTGCCTGTAAGGCCCCGTAAAATTTTTGTACATGCAACCTAGTAGCTATGGTGTCATGGTCCGAATAATGTGTTAGGAATGCGTAGACGCCACGGTTCGGACCCTTGGTAGTGATTTAAGTTTTAAAAATGTAAAGAGTCAATTTTTCCAGAAAAGTGTCGATTCTACGGTCAGGAATGCGACCGCAGATCTGCTATGCGGACCGCATTCTTGCCGCAGAGCTTAACAGAAGGTCTGCAAAATTTGGTGTTGAGAATGCGGTCGATATGCGATCGCAGAATGGATCTACGGACCGTAGATCTATCGCATAAATTCTCGAAGGTTTTTGAGTGTCAAATCTGCGGTGCACTATGCGACCGCAGATCAAGAATGCGTACCGCATTTTGGTCGCATTTCGTAACAGAACTTGTGTAAATTTTGAGGCAATTCTGCGGTCACTATGCGGACCGCATGTTGATTCTGCGACCGCAGAATTGACCCATCCCAGAAATTTTATAAAATCCAACCCGACCTCTTCTTTAATATAACGCCTTTCTCTTTTATTTTATCATATCATCTTACAAAAATTAGAGACAGAAGAGAGGGATTTTAGAGAGAGAAGTCTTTCATCCTCAAAGATTGTTCCAACTACTTAGTTCAAGGGATTCTAGGGCAAGGATTCAACTTTCCCCAAATCATTTGAAGGTAAAAACCCTAGCTATTTCCTCTAATTTTCAGTTTTAAAATGGGTAAGGAGAGGGTTACATATAATAGCTTTTGAAAATGAGATTTTACACTCATGCATGGTTATTTGAACTTGATTGTTAGTAAAGAGGAAGTGAATAGCCATAAGAACCTGCGAAACAAGGTCGGCAAAGCTAGGATAGCTTGGGTAAGCATAAAGTAGGACGTTAAAAGAAGGAAAATCGATACCAGGTATGTATGGCTAATTTTGATTCTTGTGAAATCGCCTATATGTGTGAAATTGTTGGGTTCATGTTAATTTGACAAATTGTGTGAAATTCTTGGTGTTGTTGTTGGATACTCAAATTGCTGTTGAACTATGAGTGATGTAATATGGGATACAAACCGAAAGATAAATGAGAGTTGAATTTGGTGAAAGAATTGTGAATAATGGATATAATGGCATATATGGTACCTTGTGGAAAAGAAATGAAACACTTGAGGTGTGGTAAGTTATTGAACATAACAGTATGAACATCCTCGATTTTGGAAACATTGTAACTTGGTTGTGATATTGGCTTGAAAATTAATTGAGAACATGAACCAATGTGTAAATTGCTTATTTGAACTTGTTGTAATTGTGTGTAGGGTCTTATCTGCTGTTTGTGATTGTTGTGTTTGAAAACTGTACGGTGGGATCGGGTTGTGCGCCACAACATAAAGAAATAAGGTGTGGGTTGGGGTGATAAGGGTGGCCGAGGTAATAAGGGTGGACGAGGTAATAAGGATGGAAAGCGATCGAAATCACAAATGAAATTGATACAAAATTATTAATATGAAATTGTGAAAGGAGACAGCAGGAGAGTTTGCAACCTGTGGGGCACTGATTGCCCCTAAGTTTGACTACTTGCAATTTATGTGGTTGATTGGTTGTTGTTCTATTTGTTGACCTTAAACGTGCTTGTGTTGAGGCTTATTTGAAATGAGTAAAAGGTGGGAAACATGGTTAGTTAGCTTAATTTATTTCTTGATGTAATCTATTGGTTGTCTTGTCATCGTGATTCTTGTTTAACGGCTTGAGTTTACTTGGGACAAAGTTTGTCCATACATACCAGTACAATTCAAGTGTAAAGACGTCCCTTTTGCCGGGGACGCTACATTCTAGTTATGATTGTAGGTGGATCAGTAGCAGGCACTTCAGCTCATCGGCAGTAGTATCCTTCACCTTCCACTGCCCGTTTTGGTGAGCCCCTTTCTTCCTCGGGGCCCTGTGTGGTTCATACCACTTTTGTTTAGATTTCATTTTGGTTTTGTAAGGTATAGCCGGAGCCTTGTTACCAGCAAGTATTGTATTCCCTTTTGTATCCTAGAGGCTCTGTAGACATGTAAACTGTGGGATTCCGGTCTTATGTATATATTATGTTATGTCGGGCGTTGTAAAAACCGCAAACTTGATAAGGAATCACTCGTATGATTTTGTTTGTTTATTTTGAAATCATTTATGATTAGTAACATATTTGGTTAATGAGAAACAATCAACACAGGGGTAACGCGTGGGAATGAAAGGCACCCAGGTTCACTTGATTGGGGCTACCCGGTCAGGTGCCGGTCATGTCCCTCGATTTGGGGCGTGACAGTGCCTTGTTCTATTGATTCTGCACGAAGGATCATGCCGTGCCTTGTTATTGATTATGCATGAAGGATCATGCCATGCCTTGTTATACTGATTATGCACGAAGGAAATATTCCGTGCCGTTGTTGTTTGAACCATGCACGAAGGATCATGTCGTGCCATGGATGTGAGGATGAGAGTAAAAACACGAAGGGTGATGCCCTACACTTTTATGTGATTATTTGGTGAGGATGAGAGTAAAAGCACAAAGGGTGATGCCGTGCAACTATTTGAATTTCTTGTTTTGATGATAGCTATTTTTATTACACTCTGTTTCTCTTTACTAATTTATTATATGTTGCTGATTGTGTTCCCCTAGGATGATACTCCTTTGTTAATTGTGTTACTTGATAATATTGTTATTTTGTAGTATATACATGTATAGAACTGCACAGGTTTATGTGAGTGTCTGGTCCTAGGCTTGTCACTACTTTGCCGGGATAGGCCAGGCACTTACCAGCACATGGGGTCAGATTGTGCTGATACTGCACTTCTGTGCGTTTTTGCACATGTCTAGGTTTTGATCATGAGCAGCAGCAGTAGAGCCTTGCGTGGGAGTTGATCATTTCGAGACCGAGGTAGCTTGCAGGCATCCGCAGTCTCGGCGTCTCTTCCACTTATCTTATTTTTTTGCTGTGGTCTCATTGTTACGAGATAGACGGATGTTTATTATTTTTTTTCAAACCATTATGTGTAGCATTTCTTAGTAGTTCGTGAGTTGGTGACTCCACATCTTGGGTAGAGGATTATATCACTTGTTTTACGTTATTATTATTCATCTCTATTTCGAAAGACTTGTGCATTTAACAATTGAGTAATTATTTCTTATTATTAAGGATGAGTATAAAAATGATGGCATGGACAGGAAAACGTTGAATGAATTAGCTTGTCTAGCTACCACGAGTAGGCGCCATCACGATCCCGATGACGGGGGGAAATCCGGGTCATGACAAGTTGGTATCAGAGCTCTAGGTTACATAGGTCTCACCACTCACGAACAAGATTAGTAGAGTTTGAGGGGTAGGTACAAAGACGTCTGTACTTGTCCTCCAAAGTCTATTGAGTTAGGAAAAAAAAGTCTCTCATTTGTTCCTTCTTGTCGTGCAATTTGTTCCCCAAATAATGATCGGATTTCTACTCTATCCTTTTGTAGATGGTGAGGACACACGCTTCTTCTTTCGCTGATCAGCATCCTGAGCCTCAGGCAGCTCCTATAAGGGGCAGGGGCCGAGGCCGTATCAGAGGCCGTGGTAGGGGCAGAGCTGAGCCCCAGGTAGCGATTCAAGAGGTAGAGCCTCATGTTGAGATTGTGTAACGACCCGACCGGTCGTTTTTGAAAGTTACGCCCCAATCCCCAATTTAACTATTCCCCTAAGTTCTTTTCTGCTATTGTGGTTTGCCGGGAGGGTCGGTTCTGGAATTTGGAATGTTTTGGCACACTTAGTCCCTAAATGAGAGCTTTGTAGTTGAAAAGTGGCCCATATTCGGATCAGTGTTAAGACGGCCTCGGAACAAAAATCCAATGGTTCCATTAGCTTCGTTAGGTGATTTCGGGGTTGGGAGTGCATTCAAAATGTATTTTGGAGGTCTGTAACTCAATTAGGCTTAAAATGCCAAAATTTGAAATTTTTGGAAATCCGATCGATAGGTGAGATTTTGATCCGGGCATCGGTATGGAATTCCGACAGTTGCAGTAGCTTCGTTAGGTTATTTTGGATATGTTTGCAAATTTTTAGGTCATTTGGACATCGTTTGGTCGGGTTTTTGATAGCATGTAGGTTTCGGAAGTTTTGGATGAAACATAGGCTTGAATTTGCTTTGATTTGGTAATTTCTGAGTTTAAGGGCGTGTTTTATTGATTCGAACAAGTTCGTATGGTGATTTAGAGTAGAATTGCATTTTTGGTTGGGGTCCCGGGGGCCTCGGGATGAGTTCGGTAGGTTAAACGGAAGGATTTTGAGTTATATGTGTTGCTGTCATAATTTGCAGCAGCATTTTCGCTTCTGCGGATTGGGAAGCGAAATCGTAGGAGCGGAGGATGGCTCGCAGATCGAAAGTGGGCTGGGCCAGGTGTTTCCGCAGAAGCGGAAGGGGGCATCGTAGGAGCGAACTCACTTCTGCGAGTCAGAGGTCGCAGAAACGGAAGGCAGGAATTCGGTGGACCTTCGCAGAGGCGGAGTTATTCCGCAAAAGCGGACTCGCAGGTGCGAGACCTGGTCCGTAAGTGCGAAATTGGCCGGCTAGGCCTGGTATCGCAGAAGCGACCAGTTGGTCGCGGATACAGGCTCGCAGGGGCGGAAAATTGTCCGCAAAAGCGGAAATCGCAGAAGGATTAATAATATCAGAAGTTAGAAATTTCATAACATTCTAAAACATTTAGGGCTCGGACTAAAGAGGCGATTTGGGCGATTTTAAAGGGAAATTCAAGGAGATTCTTCAGGTAATCAACTATGGACTCAATTATGGTTTTATACTAATAATTATGCAATTAACTCATGAAATTAGAGGAATTAAGGGTGTATTATGGATGTTTTTCACCCTAGGCTTGGATTATAGAGAACCAAAGATTTGAATGGGCAAACGGAGTCTTATTTTTGTAAATTTTATATGCATGGACTCGTGTTGAGATAAGGAACCCGAATATATAACTTTCGTAATTTTTTGAGAAGCGTACCGAAAGTCGGGTTTTGGCAACTTGTGGTTTTTGGTGTATTTTGAGTTGTTTCGATTGGGTAATGCCCAATTGGCCTATTTTGATGTATTTATATTGATTTTGATTAGATACACTTGTGGAGGCCGATATTCGTGGCAAAAGAGTTGTCTCTTAGCGGTTTTGTACCAGAGTCGAGGTAAATGGCTTGTCTAACCTCGTGTGGGGGAACCTTCACCCCTAGGATATTATGTGATAGTTGACATGCCTTGTACGCAGGTGACGAGCGTGTACATGCGTTGGTTGTTGTAACTCACTTTACTTGAATTGTCCAATTCGTGATATTCCTGTTCTTAGTTGATTAAATTGCGACATTTACCTGATATTCGTTAGGAAAACATGATTAGATAGGATTTATCTGTCTAATTGCCTAATTGTCTTACTTGAACTTCTTCATAATTGTTGGCACTAGTTTTTGGTGAAGTTGTAGTTAAGCATATTATATTTTCTCTGTGCGTTTCTTTTATTGTTTGTGTTGGTGGACTACGGGTTCGATTCCCGAAGATCCCAAAGCTGTGGGTTCGATTCCCAGAGACCTGGAGTGGTATTGTTTGTGGACTGCGGGTTCGATTCCCGGAGATCCAAAGGTTGCGGGTTCGATTCCCGGAGACCCAGAGTTTATTGATATATTATTGAGATATGGACTGCAGGTTCGATTCCCGGAGATCCTGAGATCATTGAGATATATCCTGAGGTATTGAGACATGGGCTGCGGGTTCGATTCCCGGAGACCCGGAGATACCGTTATTGGGACTGCGGGTTAAATTCTCGTAGCTCTTGGACTGTCGATTATAGAGTGGGACTGTGGGTTCAATTCCCACAGGTTCTGGACTTGGTGGTTTGAGTTTATGTTGTGTTGGTTACTCGTAGTTAGCTAATCGTAGCCGGTTGCAGTAATTACTTCATTGTTATTATTTCAGATTCATTCTTAGTTATTCCTGCTTATTACTGTTTTGATCATTATGTTATTGTTCTCTCGGTAGGGCCCTGACCTTCCTCATCACTACTCCATCGATGTTAGGCTTGGCACTTACCGAGTACCGCCGTGGTGTACCCATGCTACTGTTCTACACACTTTTTTCTGCAGATCCAGGTACATCAGGACAGGCTCATCTTAGGTGATTAAGCAGCACATTCGGAGACCTCGAGGTATGGCCTGCTACGTCAGCGGATCCGGAGGCACTCCTTCTATTCTCATAGTGATAGTAGTCATTTTTCCCTCATTTTGTTGCTTTTAGAAACTCTTGATATATAGAGCCACAGTTGAACTTTTCCCTTTTTAGTCTGTGTTACCCGTGGGATTTCGGGTCTTGGTGGTATGCTATACGGTATGGTTGATGGATGTATGTGCCAAGCGGCACTTGTTACATTACTTTTTATGTCATTTTTCCGCTATCTTCTTATTTAATATTCATAAAATTGTATATTCCACATCGTGTTAGGATTACCTAGTCACGGAGACTGGGTGCCGTCATGACAGGTTCAGGATTGGTGAACTAGGGTCATGACAAGTTGGTATCATAGCTTTAGGTTCATAGGAGTCACGGGACACATACCGGTTACTTAGAGTCTCGCTGATCGATATTGAGACGTCTGTATTTATCTACGAGAGCCTATGTAACTACTTAGGAAACTCTTCATTTCTTTTGGATTCCTTGTCGTGCGACATTTTTGGCACCAAATCTAAATTTCTGCTTTGTATTCTCTCATAGATGGTGAGGACACGTGCTACTCACGAGGATCAGGCACACGCGCCCCCTGCTGCCGCTGCCAGAGGCTGGGGCCATGGTAGAGGACGAGGACGTTCCCGAGGTGCAGCCACATCACCCGCGCGCGCCGTCGCTGAGGTGCCACCAGTGGATCAGGTTGGAGAGCAGGCATCTGGTACACCGACTACAGCTGCTACTACTCCAGCACTCCAGGAGACCCTGGCCCAGTTCATAAGTATGTATACCATTTTAGCTCAGGTAGGGTCGCTTCCTCTCACTGCAGCTACATCTCAGGCCGGGGGAGGGGCCCAAACTCCCGCAACCGCTACACCTGAGCAGCGAGTGCCAGTGGGACAGGTTCCAGAGATTATTGTTATGCCTCCTGCCGCCCCAGCACACACCGTAGGTGGGCCAGCTGCCTCCGAGGATGAGAAGCGTAGATTAGAGAGGTTCGAGAAATATGATCCTCCAGTGTTCACTGGGTTGGCTACAGATGATGCATTGGGTTTTCTGGAGGAGTGTCATCGTATTCTTCGTACCATGGGGATAGTGGAGACCAGCGGGGTTTCCTTCATTGCTTTTCAGCTTCGTGGGGTCGTTGATTGGTGGCGCACGTATGAGTTGGATAGTCCAGATGCGTCTGCTTCATTGACTTGGGTGCAGTTTTCTGATCTATTTCTGAGGGAGTTTGTTCCCTAGAGTCTTAGGGATTCTTGGCGATCGGATTTTGAGCAGTTGCGATAGGGCTCCATGTCAGTGTCGGAGTATGCTATTAGTTTCACCCGTCTAGCCAGGCATGCACCGGCTTTGGTAGCCACGGTCCGGGAGAGAGTGCGGAGATTTATTGAGGGGCTTGATTCCGCCGATCCGATCCAGCATGGCCAGAGAGTTGGAGACAGATATATCTTATCAGCAGGTAGTTAGTATTGCCGGGAGGATCGAGAGTATGCTCCCTAGAGAGCGGGGAGATAGAGAGGCCAAGAGGTCTCGTGAGTCGGGCCATTTCTCTAGTGCCCGCACTTCAGCATCCGGTCGTTTTGGCAGGGGTTATTCCGGCCGTCCAGTTCATTCAGCATTGCCAGCAGCCGGTAGCACTCCAGCTTTTCCAGCACCTCAGGAGCCTTATTATGCTTCCCCAGTTTCCAGTGCGCCTCCTATGCGGGGTACCTCCAGGGGTCAGGCTAGTGGGGGTGAGGCCGGTTAGTCACAGCCACCGCGTCCTCCCAGAGCTTGTTTTGAGTGCGGGAATACTTGCTATCTGGTTAGAGAGTGCCCTAGGCATAGGAGAGGAGCGCCTCCATAGTCTTCGCAGAATCAGCGTGGCTCACAAGTTCAGCAGGCCATCATTCCAGCCCCAGCTGCCACTCCACCCGCCCAGCCAGCCAGGAGCGGGGATCAGGGTGCCAGAGGCCGCCCTCGAGAGAGGGGTCAAGCTAGATTTTATGCTATTCCTGATCGCACTGCAGCTGTTGCATCTGATTCTATTATCACATGTATTATTTTGGTTAGTCACAGAGAGGCATCGGTTCTATTCGATCCTGGTTCCACTTTTTCATATGTGTCCTCTTATTTTGCTTCACATCTGGGTGTGCCTCCAGATTCTTTGAGTGCCCTTATTTATGTTTCCACTTCGGTGGGAGATTCTTTGGCTGTGGACCATATGTATCAGTCGTGCTTGGTTACTATCTGTGGTTTTGAGACTAGAGCAGATCTATTGTTGCTCGGGATGGCCGATTTTGATATTATTCTAGGCATGGACTGGTTGTCGCCCCATTATGCTATTCTTGATTGTCACGCCAAGACTGTGACGCTGGCTATGCCAGGCATTCCACATATTGAGTGGAGTGGTACTCTAGATCACACCCACAACCGTGTTATTTCCTTTCTCAAAGCTCAGCGTATGGTTGAGAAGGGGTGTGCTGCTTATCTAGCTTATGTGCGGGATGTTATTATTGACACTCCTTTTATTGATTCTGTTCCAGTGGTACGTGATTTCACTGATGTATTTCCAACTGATCTCCCGGGCATGCCGCCCGATAAAGATATTGATTTTGCTATTAATTTGTTGCCGGGCACTCAGCCCATTTCTATTCCACCGTACCGTATGGCTCCCCCTGAGTTGAAGGAGTTGAAGGATCGATTACAGGAGTTATTGGGTAAGGGTTTCATTCGACCCAGTGTTTCACCTTGGGGTGCTCCTGTGTTGTTTGTGAAGAAAAATGACGGTTCTATGCGTATGTGTATTGACTATCGTCGGTTGAACAAAGTTACAGCGAAGAACCGGTATCCTTTGCCACGTATTGATGATTTGTTTGACCAGAGCTACAGGGCGCACGGTTGTTCTATAAGATTGATTTGTGCTCTGGTTATCATCAGCTAAAGATTCGGGAGCCAGATATCCTAAAGACTACCTTCAGGACTCGGTATGGTCATTACGAGTTCCTCATGATGTCTTTTGGGTTGACTAATGCCCCAACAACTTTTATGTATTTGATGCACAGTGTGTTCAGGCCATATCTGGACTCGTTCGTGATTGTTTTCATTGATGATATACTAGTATATTCCTAGAGTCGGGAAGAGCACGAGCAGCATCTGAGGATAGTGCTTCAGACTCTGAGGGAGAAGTAGCTATATGCCAAGTTCTCTAAATATGAATTCTAGCTGAGTTCAGTGTTATTTCTAGGCCATGTGGTGTCGAGCGATGGTATTCGAGTGGATCCGAGGAAGATGGAGGCCGTGTAGAGTTGGACCGACCCTCCTCAGCTACTGAGATTCCTAGTTTCCCTAGTTTGGCGGGTTATTATCGTTGTTTCGTAGATGGGTTCTCCTCGATCGCGGAACCTATGACCAGGTTTACCCAAAAGGGTGCCCCTTTTCAGTGGACAGAGGAGTGTGAGGCGAGCTTTCAGAAGCTCAAGACAGCTTTGACTTTGGCCCCTATCTTGATGTTGCCTACAGGTTTGGGGTCCTATATAGTATATTGTGATGCCTCACGAGTTGGACTCGATGCTGTATTGATACATGATGGTATGGTGATTTCCTACGCATCCAGACAGCCGAAGGTACATGAGAAGAACTACCCTGTTCATGATCTGGAGCTAGCTGCCATTGTTCATGCCTTGAAGATTTGGCGTCATTACTTGTATGGAGTACCTTGTGAGATTTACACTGATCACCGGAGCTTGCAGCACTTGCTTAAGTAGAAGGACCTGAATATTCGTCAGAGGAGATGGTTGGAGCTACTGAAGGACTATAATATTACTATTCTCTATCATCCGGGCAAGGATAATGTGGTTGCCGATGCCTTGAGTCATCGGACAGAGAGTTTGGGGAGTTTGGCATATCTACCAGCTTCGGAGAGGCCTATGGCGATGGATGTTTAGGCTTTAGCCAGGCAGTTAGTTAGACTGGATCTTTCGGAGCCCAGTCGGGTTCTGGCTTGTCTGGTTTCTCGGTCTTCTCTATTTGACCGCATCAGGGAGCATCAGTTCGACGACCCTCATTTGCTTGTCCTCCAGGATAGAGTTCGGTGTGGTGATGCTCGAGATGTTACCATTGGGGATGATGGGGTTATGAGGATGCATTGGCGTATTTGTGTGCCCAATGTAGATGATCTTCGAGAGCTGATTCTAGCAGAAGCCCATAGCTCGCGGTATTCCATCCATCCGGGTGCCGCGAAGATGTATCAGGACTTGAGACATCATTATTGGTGGAGGCAGATGAAGAGGGATATAAATGATTATGTTTCTAGGTGCCTCAACTGCCAGCAGGTAAAGTATGAGCATCAGCGTTCGGGTGGGTTGATGCAGCAGATTGAGATTCCAGAGTGGAAATAAGAGCGCATCACCATGGACTTTGTATCTGGGCTTCCACGGACTGTTAGGAAGTTTGATTCCATTTGGGTTATTGTGGATCGGCTGACCAAGTCCGCCCATTTCATACCAGTGAGCACTACTTATTCATCGGAGCGACTAGCGGAGATCTACATCAAGGAGATAGTTCGGCTGCATGGTATTCCAGTTTCCATCATTTCAGATAGAGGCACTCAGATTCACTTCATGGTTCTGGAGAGCCATGCAGTAGGAGTTAGGCACTCGAGTGGAGCTGAGCACAGCGTTTCACCCCCAGACCGATGGCCAGTCCGAGCGCACTATTCAGATTTTGGAGGATATGCTCTGTGCGTGCGTGATTGAGTTTAGAGGTTCATGGGATCACTTCTTGCCACTGGCGGAGTTTGCTTATAACAACAACTACCGGTCCAGTATTCAGATGGTACCGTATGAGGCCCTATATGGTAGGAGGTGCAGGTCTCCCGTGGGTTGGTTCGAGCCGGGCGAGGCCAGACTACTAGATACTGATATGGTCTAGGATGCAATGGACAAGGTCAAGGTGATTCAAGATAGACTTCGTACAGCCCAATCTAGACAGAAGAGTTATGCGGACAAGAAGGTCCGCGATGTGGCTTTTATGGTTGGCGAGTGGGTTCTGCTTCGAGTCTCGCCCATGAAGGGCGTTATGAGGTTTGGGAAGAAGGGTAAGCTGAGTCCAGATTTATTGGCCCTTTTGAAATTTTGAGGCGTGTTGGGGAGGTTGCTTATGAGTTGGCCTTACCCCCCAGCCTAGCCGGAGTCCACCACGTATTTCATGTCTTTATGCTCCGGAGATACCATGGTGACCCTGTCACACGTGTTGGATTTCACTTCTGTTCAGCTAGACGAGGATCTATCTTATGTTGAGGAGCCAGTGGCCATTCTGGATAGGCAAATAAGGAAGCTAAGGTCAAAGAACATCGCTTCAGTAAAGGTCCAGTGGCGGGGTCAGCCCGTCGAGGAGGTGATTTGGGAGACCGAGTAGGATATGCACAGTTAGTACCCTCATCTTTTCACCACTCCAGGTATGTTTTTTTATGCTCGTTCGAGGACAAACGAATCTTTTAAGTGTGGGAAGATGTAACGACCCGGCCGGTCATTTTTGAATTTGATGCCCCGATCCCCAATTTAACTGTTCCCCTAAGTTCTTTTCTGCTATTGTGGTTTGCCGGGAGGGTCGGTTCTAGTATTTGGAGTGTTTTGGGACACTTAGTCCCTAAATGAGAGTTTTGTAGTTGAAAAGTGGCCCATATTCAGATCAGTGTTAAGACGGCCTTGGAACAGAAATCCGATGGTTCCATTAGCTCCGTTAGGTGATTTCGGGGTTGGGAGCGCGTTCGGAATGTATTTTGGAGGTCCGTAGCTCAATTAGGCTTGAAATGCCGAAGTTTGAAATTTTGGCGAATCCGAATGATAGGTGAGATTTTGATCCGGGGGTCGGAATGGAATTCCGACAATTTCTGTAGCTTCGTTAAGTGATTTTGGATATGTCTGCAAATTTTCAGGTCATTCGGACATCGTTTGGTCGGGTTTTTGATAGCATGTAGATTTGGGATGTTTTGGATGAAACATAGGCTTGAATTCGCTTCGATTTGGTGATTTATGTGTTTAAGGGCGTGTTTTTATGATTCAAACAAGTTTGTATGGTAATTTAGAGTAGAATTACAGTTTGTATGGTTTACATGCCTTGTACGCGAGGTGACGGGCGTGTACATGCGCTGGTTGTTGTAACTCACTTTACTTGAATTGTCCAATTCGTGATATTCTTCTTCTTAGTTGATTAAATTGCGACATTTACCTGATATGCGTTAGGAAAGCATGATTAGATAGGATTTATCTGTCTAATCGCCTAATTGTCTTACTTGAACTTCTTAATAATTGTTGGCACTAGTTTTTGGTGAAGTTATTGTTAAGCATATTATATTTTCTCTGTGCGTTTCTTTTATTGTTTGTGTTGGTGGACTGCGAGTTCAATTCTCGGAGATCCCAGGGCTATGGGTTCGATTCCTAGAGACCCGGAGTGGTATTGTTTGTGGAATGCGGGTTCGATTCCCGGGGATCCAAGGGTTGTGGGTTCGATTCCCGGAGACCTAGAGTTTATTGATATATTATTGAGATATGGACTGCGGGTTCGATTCCCGGAGATCCCGAGATATTGAGACACATCCTGAGATATTGAGACACAGGCTGCGGCTTCGTTTCCCGAAGTCCCAGAGATACTGATATTGGGACTGCGGGTTAAATTCCCGTAGCTCCTGGGTTGTTGACTATAGAGTGGGACTGTGGGTTCAATTCCCACAGGTCCTGGACTTGCTGGTTTGAGTTTATGTTGTGTTGGTTACTTGTAGTTAGCTAATCGTAGCCGGTTGTAGTAATTACTTCATTGTTATTATTTCAGATTCATTCTTACTTATTCCTGCTTATTACTATTTTGATCATTATTGTATTGTTCTCTCGGTAGGGCCCTGACCTTCCTCGTCACTACTCCATCGAGGTTACGCTTGGAACTTACTGAGTACCGCCGTGGTGTACTCATTCTACTCTTCCTTTTTATGTCGTTTTTCCGCTATCTTATTATTTAATGTTCATAAACTTGTATACTCCGCATCGTGTCAAGCTTACCTCGTCACGGAAACTGGGTGCCATCATGACAGGTTCACGATTGGTGAACTAGAGTCGTGACAGATTTGTGAGGAGGTTCCAGCCCCAGCAGCTCCAGTGGGCCCAACTCAGGTCCTAGGGGAGGTCTTATTTATCCCAGATCTTTGGGAGGCTCTGGTCAGAATAGCGGGTTTTATGGACAGTGTTGCCAGAGCAGGCTTATTACCAGTTGCACCAGCCACTTCTCAGGCTGGAGGAGGGGTCCAGACTCATGTTGCACGTACTCCGGAGCTAGTAGCTCCCCAGCCTCAGGCACCAGTGGTTCAGCCAGCAGTGGCCACTCAGTCAGGTACCACAGCTCAGGCCGGAGATGGAGCGTCCATGAATTCTGATTCTCTATGGAGACTTGATCGGTTCTCCAAGCTGTTTACCACTACTTTCAGCAGTGCCACATCAGAGGATCCCCAGGACTTCTTATTCAGTTGCCATGAGATTCTCAAGACTATAGGAATAGTGGAATCCAATGGAGTTGATTTCTGCACATTCAGGCTTTCAGGATCCGCTAAGACTTGGTGTAGAGATTACTGTTTGACTCGACCAGCAGGGTCCCCGGCTTTAACATGGGACCAGTTTGCGTAGTTATTTCTGGAGAAGATTCTCCCTATTATCCAGCGGGAGGCACTTCAGAGGCAGTTTCAACGCCTCCAGCAGGGTACTATGAGTGTTACCCAATGTGAGCACGTGATTTTTGCACTAAGCAATAAAATTCCAAAATTAAAATAAATAATATTTTTGGGTGCAATTACATGTTTTGATTGAAATTAGATACATTTGTGTGATTGAATAATTAGAAATTAAATTTAGAAAATCAAAAAATATAGGTTAAATACTTGTATTTTTGAATTAATTAGTTAAAAATAAAAATCAACAAAAGAAGAGCATTAATAGCGGAAATTAAGGGAAAAATAGTAGAAAATTGGCCAAAAATATCAGAAAATTAGCGAAAGTAGGAAATTGAATAATTTAAATAATACAAAATGGGAAAAATGATATACAAAATAAAATTACCACAAAATAATTAAATTACCAAGAAAAACACAAAATACAATAAGATTGGGTCAAGAATCTAAAATTGACAGCCCAATACGTGGTGGCCCAAAGATCCGATCCAATTGGTTTAGGTCAAAACAATCTCAGCCGTTCATTAGGCCAAATCCAACGACTGAGATAATTAACATGAATTATTTAATTTGGCCAAATGCAAGATCAAATCTAAGCCGTTCACATTGAGAGATCTAACGGATGAAAGCATTAGTCTCATTATCAATGAGACGACATCGTTTAAGTAATGCTTTATCTAGACCGTGGATCATCATTAATCCAACGGCCAGGATCACCTTGTTGGCTACGGGTATAAAAGGCCTTTGTCTCAGTTGAGACCGACCATTCTAAGTACTCTCCAAACCCTAGCCGCCCAAGTCTCTACCTTCTCCTTCATCTTCTTCTCTGCAACCTCGCCGGCCATGGAGGTCACCACCTTTCATGGTGGTCTCCGGCCACCTCTTCACCCCAAACCACTCTCATCCTCTTCTCTGTCACATGACTCGCCCCAAAAACCCTGAAACCCCTTGAAACCTCCCTTGTTCTTGAAACTCCGGTCATCGGAGTTCATCTTCGGTGACCCAAACAACGAGAACCCTCCCCAAATCAACACCACAGAATCCCTATGGCCTGATCTATCACCCCATACCCTTGGCTTCCCTCGAATCATCCCCCATCTCCTCGAATATCCAAAAGCAAGTCGCCGGAACCCTAACTCCGGCGACTCAAACCAAACCCCTCCCAAGATCTCATCTTTTTTCCCCCCTCTAAACACCCCCTCTAAACCAAAACCTCAAAAGACTTCTTCTTGAAGTCTAACAAGAAAACCAGAAAAGATATAAAGAAATAAAGAAAGAAAAAAAGAAATCAGGAAAGAAAAGAGTGAATAAAGAGGGAAAATGGGAAGCTTAGGGGACCGGCCCTGCAAGCTAAGTCCCCCTCCTTCTCTATGTTTTGCTTGCTTTTTGTTTTCTTCTGTTTTGTTATATATTGTTGTTTTGATCTTGTTTTGTTTTTAAGGTTTAAAAGATCCGTCTTGATTTCACTTTTCTTCTTCATCTTCTGTGTATACTGTTGTTCCTGATTTGTTAGATTTCAATATCTTTACTGTTTTTCTCTTCTGTTAACTGCATGATTTGGTTTTGGTTCTAAGTTTAGCCGATTGATTTCCATTCTCCTTCATCTCCTATATTAGGGTTTCTTATGTTGGTTTATAGTATCTTTTCTGTTTTTCTTATATGCTAAATGGCATGCTTAAAATTGTGGTTTGATCTTCTAAAAAATCTGAGTTAGTGATTCTGCTTCTCTTTTCTGTCACTTTTGCATGATAGATTTAGGGATTTTCTTCATTGTTTCTCCATGTTCTTCTGTTCTTCATCTTTATTTTATCTATCACACGCATGTATCAAGTTAGGGTTAGTATTTGGAAAGTGGGTTGATATCATTCTTATATTACTCTGTTAGAACCATTATGCTTGTGTCTGATATAGGCTATGTTTCATTTCTCTTGACTGGTTTGTGAGATCTAGCCTCTATGAGTCTATTTCCCTAAACTTTAAGTGTGTTCTAGGTCTTTCAGTGAATCATTCAAACATAAAATGGTTGTAACTAAGCCTGATTGATGTTTAATTGGCACTTTGCTACATGAAACTGAGTTATGCAAGTCTGATTGATTAAGATTCAACATTATCAAACCTCTTTTCTGAGTTTTAATTGATGGATGAAAAAGTTTGGTTTCATTTGGTTATGTGTGCAATTGTATGTTAAAATGATTAAGTTTGCAATAGTGTTATGTTAGTATGAGCAGTGTTAATGCCCATCAATCTTAGGGGAATTGATTATAGCTACAATAGTACTAAGTCTCATAAGTGGTTAGTTTTGAAATAGGTTATAATTGAAAATCAAATAAAAATTTATGTTACAAGTTAAATAAGTGACCAAGAGTGGTCAATTTTGCAATTGACCAACTCTGCAAGGTCTTTCACATACTGGCCCACCCTTAAATTGGCTAGTTGTGTATTAATTGGTTTAAGTTTGAAAGTTCAGACTTACCAAGGCTCAAATTGAGCCCTCAATCACAAGTGGCTAGGTCTGCAAAGGCCTTAGTAAAGCCTGTGTTCAGTAATGGGCTTTAATTTCAAAAGTCAAATCTCAACTTGAGGCTGGCTAAGTTTTAAATAGTTTAAACATAACAATAAAGCAGGCTAGTCCTGCAATTAGCTTAAAAATGAAATAAAAGTCTTTAATTAATAGAATATGAAGCAAAAATGGTTAAAATTGAAATAGTTCTTCAAGTTAAAATTGGCCAGCCCTTAAATACCAATGGAAGGACTGGCCCTTAGTTAAATAAATTGAAAACTGTTCAAAACCTGACTTAGGTAGGTCGGGTAATTCAGCTGTGTCCTTAAAGGCATAAAGGGAATATAAATTGGTAAAATGGTAGATTAAATAGGACACATAGGGACATAGGAGACATTTGTGCTCCTAATTTCTATAATTTTGCAGAGATTTAGGGGTATAATGGTCTAATTAAATAGGGAAATCAGTAAGAATACATAACTAGTAAGGACACTTTGGTAAAAGCTTAAGAATAGAATCAAAAAGAACCTTCCAGCACATGCTGGAAGGGATCTTGTAACAGAATTGGGGTGTAATGTGTAGATTTAGTGAGTTTTAAGGGGAGGGAAATGGAATTAACTCCTATTCTTTCCCCCCAAGAAATCTGCCAATCTATACCTATAAATACCCCCTAAAAAGGCTGATTAAGGACTGTTTTTTTTTCAATAGAAAAATTCAGAGTGAATACAATAGCAAATAGCAAATATTTTTCTGCATATTTCGAGTGAGAATCACTGGTTAAGCTGTTTGTTTGTGGGATTTCTGCTCGACTTCTTCTGGGATTTCTTATCTGCTGTTGTTGTGTTGTCCTGCTCGTTTGAAATTCAATTCTACACTGTTGCTTGTGCTTCGTTGAGTCTGCTGCTGTTGCTTGCTCTTGTCTCCCTTAGAACTCATCAACTTCTTTTTGCTGAATCAGGTACATACCCTGTTCGACGAAAGATGTAATGCTGAAATGTTTAATGAAGTGAAGTCAAGTGTTAAACTCATCGCTTATTCTATATTTTTAACTTAATTTTTCATTAATAGCCTAGCGTAGCTTGATCTGTTATTTTAAATGTAGTGTAGTATGTACAAATAGAAAGACCAAAACAAAAAACAATGTAATAACTAGTATTATAGTAGTAGTATAGTCATAGATAGCATATCACCTAGTAAAAGTAGGTAAAACTCTTAAAAACAAGTTAATTAACTGTAGTCTAAATTGCTAACAACTCTATCACAGTCGTAATATAAGTCATGCTCATATAGTTAATCACATCTGGGAATCAGTATATAGATACAAATAAGTTCAAAAGGAGAAGAACAGTTAAAAGAAATAACGAGTCATTTGTAACTGGGTTTGTGACACTGAATGAGTGCAAATCGTAGTAAATTCAGTAATACGATCATGTATATATACATCACTAAATCACTTAGCCTTAGATACTCAAGTCATCATTAGTAAGTAATCGAACTGTTTAAATCATGCTTCATATAGTTAAACCATCTGCTCTTAATTTCTTGGTTAAATAACTTTCAATTTTAGTGTAAATCAGCCCTTAAGAAAAATAGAAGTGTAAAAGTAGTCGGATTTCATATGCATCAAGTTGTTTTGGCTTAAGGTTAACATAAATCATCTTGTACAGTGATTTTCCTCTCCTGATAAATAAACAATAGTGATTTGATTTCATTCTTAATTCTGAGTATCTGTTTGCTATGAATTCTGCATTTTTGTTTTCGTTATTGTTATCTCAATCTGGTTTGGGCCTGATATACAACGTGGGGGCCTGGACTGCATTCATAAGTTCGCTGGGCTATTGATTAAAAACCCGAGCCTGATCTGGGTCATTAAGACCTGGACATGTACGATATTATACTAAGTCTTATTCCAGAAATCCAGGCCCAATAACAATAGAAATAACATGGGCCTGGACTCGTTTTCAAGAATTCTAGTTGAAATATGGCTAAGGAAAAAACAGAAATAGAATAACATAGTATGTAAATGTTAGGATTGAGACTATAAAATTAAATCGGGATGAGCCTCACATGACACCAAATAGTGGGGCCCCCTTTAGTAATAAAGTGAAAGATATAAATAGATTCGGGAAAGCTAATAGTGAATTCTATATCTTCTCCCAAAAGACTTAAAAGCCGTTAGACACCATTAGGCACGTTTAATGTATTTTCCGTAAATACGAGTGTGCACTTGGTGCGACTCAAATCCTAAATCTCGGCGAAGCCGAAATGTACTAAAGGTCACAGGCGTACTGGTTGCGGTGTGACCCGGAGTACGTTTTCGCAACGTCATAATTCTTAAAAATGTTGAAAGTAAAAACTCATACATATTGTTTAAAATCTATAACAAGTCAAATATGATTGAGAGCGACAGTTGAGCGACCGTGCTAAAACCACGGAATTCGGGAGTGCCTAACACCTTCTCCCGGGTTAATAGAGTTCCTTATCCAAGTCTTTGTTTCACGGACTATAATAACAGAGTCAACTTCCTCGGATTCGAGATTAACCGGTGACTTGGGACACCATTATCTTCCCAAGTGGCGACTCTGAAAATTAGGTAAAAATCCCGAACGAATTGTTCTTTATGTGGAAAAACTCCTTTCTCTTTGTTGTTATACCCTTCTCGAGTATTTGAGCACTGAGGTATACCCTACGTATCTTTCCAAACGGATCGGTACCAAAGCCTTTCTTGGGGTAGTAAAAAGGGAGGTGTGACAGCTCTAGCGACTCTGCTGGGGAAACCAACCCAGAACTTCGGGTTCAGGGTTTAAGAACTCGAGCTCCTTAGAATCGCCGACCTTGATGTTATTTGAATTTGTTATATTTTTTGAACAACATGCTATGTGTTTTACCGCTTTGATATTATGTGGATTGTATATAAATTGTGCCGAAAAACCCTTCTCTTCTTCACCCCCGGGGATGTGCTTACTGGTTGAGACTGTCACGCCCCAAATCGAGGGACATGACCGGCGCCTGACCGGGTTTCCCCAGTCAAGCGGACCTGGGTGCCTTTCACTCCCACGCGTTACCCCTGTGTTGATTGCTTCTCATTAACCAAATATCTCACTAACCATGACTGATTTCACATTAAACAAATAAAACCATACGAGTGATTCATTAACAAGTTTGCAGTTTTTACAACGCCCGACATAACATAATATATACATAAGACTGGAATCCCACAGTTTACATGTCTATAGAGCCTCTAGGATACAAAAAGGGGAATACAATACTTGCCGGTAACAAGTCTCCGGCTATACCTTGCAAAAACCCAAAATGAAACCTAAACAAAAGTGGCATGAATCACACAGGGCCCGAGGAAGAAAGGGGCTCACCAAAACGGGCAGTGGAAGGTGAAGAATACTACTGCCGATGCGCTGAAGTGCCTGCTACTGATCCACCTACAATCATAACACGAATGTAGCGTCCCCGGCAAAAGGGACGTCAGTACACTTGAATTGTACTGGTATGTATGGACAAACTTTGTCCCAAGTAAACTCAAGCCATTAAACAAGGATCATGATGACAAGACAGACAATAGATTACATCAAGAAATCGGTTAAGCTAACTATCCATGTTTCCCACCTTTTACTCATTTCAGATAAGCTTCAACACAAGCACGTTCAAGGTCAACAAATAGAACAACAACCAATCAACCACATAAATTGCAAGTAGTCAAACATAGGGGCAATCAGTGCCCCCACAGGTTGCAAACTCTCCTGGTGTCTCCTTTCACAATTTCACATCATTGATTTTTTTGTATCAATTTTTAATAGCGATTTCGATCGCTTTCCATCCTTATTACCCCTGACCACCCTTATTACCTCGGCCACCCTTATCACCCCAACCCACACCTTATTTCTTCATGTTACGGCACGCAACCCGATCCCACCGTACAGTTTTCAAACACAACAATCACAAACAGCAAATAAGGTATTACACCAAATTACAACAACTTCAAGTAAACAACTTACAGGTTGGTTCATGTTCACATTTACTTCTCAAGCCAATATCACAACCAAGTTACAATGATTCCATAATCAAGAATATTCATACCGTATTGTTCAACAATTTACCAATCCTCAAGTGTTTCGTTTCTTTTCCATAAGGTGCCATATAGGCCATCATAACCATTATTCACAATTCTTTACCCAATTCAACTCTCATTTATCTTTCGGTTCATATTCCATACCACATCACTCATATTTCAACAACAACTTTGAATATCCAACAACAACATCAAGAATTTCACACAATTTGTCAAATTAACACTAACCAAACAAATTTCACACATATAGGCGATTTCACGAGAATCAAAATTAGCCATACATACCTGGTATCGAGTTTCCTTCTTTTAAACCCCCACTTTATGCTTACCCAAGATATCCTACTCTTGCCAACCTTGTTCTTGAAGACTCTTACTTCTACTCACTTCTTTTACTTGAAATCAAGTTCAATAATCATGCATGAGTATGAAATTCCGTTTTCAAAAGCTATTATATGCAAACCTCTCTTCACCCAATTTAAAACTGAAAATTAGAGAAAATAGCTAGGGTTTTTACCTTGAAATGATTTGGGGAAGTTGAATCCTTGCCCTAGGATCCCTTGGAATTAAGTGGTTGGAACAATCTTTGAAGATGAAGAACTTCTCTCTCTAAAACCCCTCTCTTCTCTCTCTAATTTTGGTAAGATGATATGATGAAATGAAGGATAAAGGTGTTATATTAAATAAGAGATCGGGTCAAAATGTTACAAAAATCTGGGCCGGGGTCAATTCTGCGGTCGCATCTGCGATCGCAGAATCAACATGCGGTCCGCAAAGTGACCGCGGAATGACCTCAAAATTACACAAGTTCTATTACGGAATGCGACCACAATGCGGTCCGCACTCTTGATCTGCGGTCGCAAAGTGCACCGCAGATTCATTATGCGATCGCATATCGACCGCATTTTCAACATAATTTTGGGAACCCTTCTGGTAAGCTTTGCGGCAAGAATGCGGTCCGCATAGCAGATCTGCGGTCGCATTCTTGACCGCAAAATTGACACTTTTCTGGAAAAAATTGATTCTCTACATTCCTAACACATTATTCGGACCATGACACTATAGCTACTGGGTTTTATGCACAAAAATTTTATGGGGCCTTACAGAGACTCCCCTTTCTGTTAAGTCACACTTGAACTAAGAAACAGAGGCCAGATAAGTTACAAAGCCAATTGTCTCCGCGAGTCACCGGTACGTAGCCCCCTCCTCGATTCGAGTTGTCCACTCGGGTACACGGTCTAGCACTCTATGAAACTATAAGATGTTGAACATAGGTCTAGAGCGATTATTTGCATCATAGCTGACTTAGGGGACTCAACACAGGGGTTGGGTCTGTCTAGGACAGGTGACCCGGTAATTGAAGACCGAGCATATTATGTGTTGCATTCTTATTGTCCTTGATCGTTATGCGGACCGGAAAAATTCCCGAGGATAGAAAAAGATGTTCAAAAAAGAGAGAAATAAAAAAAAACTAGTGAAAAAGTGCAGTCAGAAAATCTGAAAATTTGAAAAAAAGAAAAAAATGGCTTTGATGTTGAAATAATTGGTCAACTAATCTGACCGAACTACGCAGGTTTGATTCTCGCCATTAGGCGGGATGCGTAGGCAACCCTTGAACGGGTCCAACCACCTTTTTAGAAAAAGACCAAAAATATTTTCGTTTCAAATAATCAGAGTGATCGCTATTTTTGGAAACGGCTGAATGATCCGAAAGGACGCCGGAAGGCTGTTTTGGCAAAAATGGCCACTTCGAGAGTCATGTCTCTTTCTTTTTCAAAAAAATGAAAATTTGCATTGAAAAATATTTTTCTCTTTTCTATATAAAATCGCCCTAATAAATGTGCAGGATGAGCACAATACAGAATGAACCTTTCACTTTAATGAATAAAATCCCTTTGGAGCTAAGACTATGGTGGAACGACATGGGAATAGAAGGTCAAAATTGGGTCAAAGGCTACTTAAAGGATCTCACGGGCTTATTGGACATAATTCCCCGAGGCGACATAATCAGAGCACTGGTCACATATTGGGATCCTGTACACAACGTACTACATCTTCCGGACTTTGAACTCATTCCCACTCTGGAAGAAATTGCTTTTTACATAGGGAAAAACGAGGTCCCCTTGAAAGGAAAATACCCGGTGGCCCCAAGAGCAGTAACGGTGCACCGCTGTTTGGACTCTTTGAAAATTGCTAGAAACGTCCACAACGAAGATTTAGCTAATGGATTTTGTTCCCTAAACTTCATTTATAACAGATATGGACATGTCGGGGGTTTCAATGATGCCACAAACAAGCTTTGTAGCAAGTCCAACCGAGCAAAATGGGAGGAACATCGATGTTTTGCTTGCTTAGTGGCGTTTCTCGGGATTATCGACGGGCACATTGATATAAAGGTTGCCGGGGTAGCAAGAACTTTGGTTGTACATGATAATTGTACTCCGGCTCTAATGATTTTAGCCGACATCTACCGTGCCTTGACTACATGTAAAGCAGGGTCCAACTTCTTTGAGGGATGTAACTTGATTTTGTAAATCTAGTTGATAGAACATCTATGCCATCATCTTTCGTTCTCAAGCTATGGGCCGGCTGAAAGAACGTGCCTCGAAGAATTTTACACGAGATCAAAAGAATTTAAGTTGCCGGAGGGAGTAAAGGATTGGATTTCACATCTACGATCATTGACCGACGGCCAGATTGATTGGGCATATGATTGGTTGCCCCTCGACGAGGTGATTTATGTGCCGACAGAAGGGTCACACTTTTTGATCATATGTTTAAAAGTATCCAGCCTTATGCCCCATACAGGGCACTGCGACAACTTGGTAGATGTCAAGTTATACCAAAGGATGGGGACCTCGGTTCGCAAGTGATAGAGATTAGTCCGGATGGGCAATTCCCGGAAACAAAGGTCCGACAGATTTGGAATGTGTGTCAGAATTTGAAAATGGAGATTTGTGTGCAGAACAGAGCCCGGGGAGAAGTGTCGTCAGGGTATTCCGCATGGAATAGACGGGGTATTGAGCATGACAGGCCATCGAAAAGACCTTATTTGCAAGATTTGGCGGAGCAGTCTAAGGAAAATAGGAATTGGGCGCCCAAAGAAAGTGAATACAAGGCCAAGATCAGTTTGCTGGAAAAATTGTTGAGATATCTCTAGTTTGAGAGCGGTTTGCAGGTAGCATCCGATGAAGGAGAGAAAAAGCAGCTGAAAAAAGAAAATGAAATTCTGAAGGATCAGGTTGCTAAAATAAAAATTGCATCCGAGACCCCTGTTCGCTTAGCCCGAAATGAGAAATTAATTGAAAATCTTCGGCGTAAAGTGAATGACTACAGCTTCGATTTAGACAAAGCAGAAAAGGAGTTAGTCAAGGTTTGGAAGGAACTGGCCAAAGATGCCGAGGATAGAGCCAGGTTGGTTCAGCAACTACAGGATAAGCATGATTTTGAGGTAGCTCGTCCGAGAAAGAAAATTGTCACAGCCACTGTCAAAAGTAACAAGATCATCAAAGACCTCGAAAAAGAAAGAGAACATTGTTACACGACTATGGCTCGGCTAGAGTTTGAGCTACAACAAATGCAAAAGGAGAACCAACACACCTTAGATGCTCGCGCCAAACAGATCAGCCGATTGCTTCAAGAGAAAGGGGTTATTCGAGAAAGAACTGTTCATATTGCTCAGTACATCACCCGGAAGAGCCAGCTATGTGAAGACATGTCCCGGGCAACATTTGTGTCAGCGGTGAAATTCTTTGTGCAGCAAGTCATGTCCGACCTAGATAGGCTCCAAAGTGGATTAGCATATAGGCCCGCGGCAAGACCGAACGATGTCTCGCGAGCACTAGGAGCATTAATGTATTCATAGGGCATGCATTCTGTATTCATATTTCTTCGCATTAGTAGCACAACACCATCTTGTAAACCGATATTTTGAAATATCAATGAGAAATCAAGAGTTGTTGCTAATACTTTTACTTTATATCAGGTCTTGTACGATAGGCAAATAAATAGGAACGCAAATCAATAAAGAAAATAAGAAAGGAAGAAAAGAAAAAAAAAGAGAAAGAAAAGCAAAAAAAAGAGAGAGAAAGGAAAAAAAAGAAAAAAAAGAAGGAAAAAGCAAGAAAGGAAAAGAAGAAGAAAAAAAGAGAATGATGAGATTGGTTCAAAATGAAACAAAGGCCGGGATGATGAATGACGATCGAAGGCAAAATTGTGATTATTCCAAATCATTGCATCTTATCTTTCCATGTGCTAACTACTAACGGGTGTTGTTGTTTATGAGAACCAGATTTTAGCTGCCAACTGGCATTCTGGCTACTCATCCCTTCAACACAAGATCTAAGACAATGACAAAGGCCGTATCTCAAGAAATTGAACCAACTGTCATGGACCCCGTCCAAGAGGATGAAGTTGTGGACGTGGCAGGAATGAAAGAAGAAATGTACAAGCTTAAACATCAGATAGACGAGATGTACTAGGCTTGTCGAGGGGTCAACCCTTACCTAATTATCCTGCTAACCCCGCATACATCCCTCCAACTAATCCCAACCCTGAGCCACCCACTATGAACTCATCCTCTACATATCCAGACTATCACCACTACTATGCCTCCACCTCTCAGGTACCACCACCATTGTTAAAACAGATACCACCCTAGCCACCACAGGTCGCCCCGGTATATGTAGCATCTCCACCTGCCGCCTTGCATAAGTCATCCAGTGAGCCGTTGTTCCATATACAAGATGCCCACTACTACCCGCCTGAACCAACATTTCGGCGGCATGAATCTCATACCCCGTTGATGGAGGTGACCGAAGAATAACCTGTGAGGATCTTAGAACAAGAGGAGATGGCCAGAAAGATGAGGAGTTTAGAGCAGTCCTTCCGTAACATACAAGGGCTAGGGGGACAAGTGAGTGTAGCGTACAAGGACCTATGTCTGTTCCCAGAGGTACAGCTCCCTCTCGGTTTCAAGTTGCCTAAGTTTGACATGTACAGTGGACACGGAGATCCGGTAGCCCATCATAGAGGATACTGCAGCAAGATGCGTGGCGTAGGGGGAAGAGATGAGCTTCTGATGGCATACTTTAGCCAAAGTTTGAGTGGTTCTGCACTGGAATGGTACACGCGCCAAGATCACACTAGATGGTTCATCTGGGATTATCTCGCACAAGCATTTGCTAACCATTTACAGTACAACTTGGAAATCATACCGGATAGGTTGTCACTCATTAAGATGGAAAAGAAACTTGGTGAAAGATTTCAAGAGTACAGTTTTAGGTGGAGAGAACAAGCGGCGAGGGTAGATCCGCCGATGAAAGAAAGTGAAATGGTAGACTATTTCTTGCAGGCCTTGGAGCCTACCTACTATGGACATCTGGTATCAACCATTTGCAAGAATTTTAATGAAGTCGTAAAAATGGAAAGTTTTGTGGAAGAAGAATTGAAAACTAACAAGATTATGAGCTTTTCTACGATCAAGGCCACAAATCAGGCCATACAAATAGGAAATGGAGGAGCCATTGGAAAGAAGAAGAAAGAAGAGGTGTCAGTTGTGGAGAGTAAACCCTAGAATCGTAGCCAATACCATCACCCGCCTCGCCCATACCAGCTGTACCCGCCAGCACCCTACAACCCACCTCCACCATACTATCCACCTACTACCCCACACTACCATAACCCACAAGCCCAAACATATCCACCACCACCTCAAGTATGGCGAGCTCAGGTCCCGCAAAATGTTTATCACACACAAAATACCTACCCCTCTCCTAGAACTTACAAAAACCCGAACAGACCCAACTTCAGGCCCGATCCGGAGATGAGGAACAGAAACCAGACGAAATAAACATTCACCCAATTGGGGGAATCCTACACTAGCCTCTATCACCGACTGAAGGAATTGGGGATGTTGAGCCCAATCGAATCAAAGCTTCCAAACCCACCTCCCAGGAATATTGATCAGCCGGTCAGGAGCGAGTATTGCTCTGGGGCACCGGGGCACGACACTAAAAAATGTTGGCACTTGAAAACTGCTATTCAAGAGATCATTGATAGTCGGAGGATTGGGGTACAGGCTCCAGAGGCTCCGAACATTACTTAGAATCCACTGCCGACTCATCATGAGACACACATGATAGAGTTGGCACAAGAGGAGAGTAGCATGGAGCCATCCCAGTCGGTCACGATGATAAAAGCTAGCAGCAAAGCAGAAAAGGAAATTGAGAAAAGGGAAGTAATAGTTGAAGTACCAGTGAAAAAGCAACCAGCGGTTGAGACATCGAGAGTTGTGGTGCTAGGGGTGAAACCATTGTTGACAGTGAAAGGTGCATGCATGGAACCGGTAATTATAAAGCCAGTGGTGCAAATGCCGGTGGTAGATACTAAAGCTATACCTTGGAACTACAACAAGGTGGCACTAGTGTACAAAGGGAAAGAAGTGACTGGAGAGATCAACGAGACACACGGTCTAACTCGTTCCGGGCGATGTTTTGCCCCGGAAGAGTTAAGAAAAATTAAGGTGGTGAAGGAGAATCATATGAAGAAGCTGGTCTCTGAAGAAGAAGCAGAAGAATTTCTGAAGAAGATAAAATCTCAAGACTACTCGATAGTAGAACAGCTGAGAAAAATGCCTGCACAAATCTCTTTGCTCTCATTGTTAATTCACTCGGAGGAACATAGAAAAGCATTGTTGAAGATATTGAATGAGGCACATGTCCCCGAAAAGATCTCAGTCTATCATCTTGAGAAGATTACCAACAAGATTTTTGAGTCCAACAAGGTCACGTTCTCGAACAATGAATTGCCCATTGAGGGGACTGAACATAACAAGGCACTCTATCTTACTGTGAAAAGCGAGGAATCAGTGGTCACTCGGGTGTTGATAGACAATGGTTCGAGTGCAAACATTTGCCCACTTTCGACTCTTGGAAAGCTGAATATCAATCCTGACAGAATCCAGCGGAATAGTGTGAATGTGTGAGGGTTTGACGGGGGAAGCAGAAATACTTTGGGGGATATCATTTTGGAGGTCACCATTGGGCCAGTAAACTTTACGATAGAGTTTCGGGTGTTAGGCATCACTGTGTCCTACAATCTATTGCTGGGTCGACCATGGATCCACGCAGGTAAAGCCGTGCCATCATCCTTGCACCAAATGGTTAAGTTCGAATGGGAGCAACAAGAAATCACAGTGCAAGAAGAGGGAGACACCTGCAATGCCATAATGCCCTTCGAGGAGACGGATGGAGACAAGGGTCCCTGGGTGTACCAGGTGATAGACACTATAGCAGTGAAAAAAATTGCTGAAGGAGAGAAATTTCCAATCCCTACAGTGGCACATGCTGATGTGATGGTAGCCAAAGAGATAATCAAAAATGGATTCACACCGGGGAAAGGGCTAGGAATAGTCTTGCAAGGAATAACTCAACCAGTCCATCTGCCAGTGAACAATGACACCTTCGGCTTGGGATTCAAACCCACCTATGCCGACATCCAGAAAGCCAAAAGAACCAAAAAGAAAAACTGGACCCTTCCTAAACCTATCCCAAAACTGTCTGACACCTTTGCCAAGCCTGATACAAAACGACATCTGACATCTGCTGCGTCTAGGTATGTTGAGACTAGATCTGATAAGGAACTCCTGATGAGGTTTGAAATGTTATTTAGGGACGTGAACATGGTAGAGATGGGCGAGGGTACCAGCAAGATAGACGTTCAGTTCGTGGGGTCTGGTGTTGTGCTCAACAACTGGGAAGCCACTCCTTTCCCAATCAGGGAGGAGTCTTGGTAGTTAGCTTTTGAAATACATCATCATTTCCCAAAAGCAATTTTACTTTCTGTAGTCCCCACCCCCATTGAAATCAAAATGTACCCAAACTTTGTTCATCTTTTGAAATATCAATGAAATGCAGTTTCTTCTTCTTTCTTCATTTTTGCGTTATCTTTATTTTTTTTATTTTTTCCTTTTGTACAGTTCCATATGTACTGATTCTGATGATATGTCATGCATGAAGGATTCCCGGCCCAGTTCTGACAATCGAATTATTATACAAGAAATTGAGAATGATAGTGAGATAGAATATAAGGATGAGGAAATACTGGAGGAAATAAGTAAAGATTTGAATCAATATGAGGAAAAACCCAAACCAAACTTGAGTGAGACAGAATCTATCAATTTGGGGAGTGAGGATAGTGTCCGGGAGACGAAAATTAGTGTACATTTAGAAACCTCCCTCAGGAAAGAGTTAATAAAGTTGTTGCATGAATTCAAGGAGATATTTGCTTGGTCCTATGATGACATGCCCAGATTTAGCACTGATTTTGTCGTACATAAGTTGCCTATTTATCCTGAATGCCGGCCAGTGAAGCAAAAGTTGAGAAAATTCAAAACGGACATCAGCGTAAAGATAAAAGAAGAGGTGAATAAGCAGTTTGAGGCAAAGGTCATACGAGTTACTAAGTACCCCACTTGGTTAGCAAATGTTGTGCCAGTCCCAAAGAAAAATGGAAAAACCAGGGTGTGTCTGGATTACAGAGACCTCAACAAAGCCAGTCCAAAGGATGACTTCCCATTACCAAACATCCACATATTAATCGACAATTGTGCCAAGCATGAAATTGGTTCTTTTGTAGATTGCTATGCGGGTTATCACCAGATCCTAATGGACGAAGAAGATGCGGAGAAAACTGCTTTCATTACGCCTTAGGGAACATACTGCTATAGAGTGATGCCGTTTGGGTTAAAGAATGCCGAAGCTACTTATATGAGGGCAATTACCACAATGTTCCATGACATGATGCATCGAGAAATCGAAGTGTATGTGGACGACGTCATCATAAAGTACAAGAAGCAACATTATCATGTGAGGGATTTGAGGAAGTTTTTCCAAAGACTCCGGAGGTACAATCTTAAACTCAATCCTGTAAAATGCGCTTTTGGAGTACCTTCAGGGAAGCTATTGGGATTTATAGTGAGTCGGTGAGGTATTGAACTAGATCCATCAAAGATCAAAGCTATCCAGAGTTTACCTCCGCCGAAGAACAAGAAGGAAGTAATGAGCTTGTTAGGAAGGTTGAATTATATTAACCGGTTCATCGCTCAGTTGACATCAACATGTGAGCCGATCTTCAAATTGTTAAGGAAAGATGCAGTAGTGAAATGGACCGATGAATGTCAGGAAGCCTTTGACAATATCGAGGAATATTTGGCAAATCCTCCAGTGCTAGTTCCTCCAGAGCCGGGAAGACCTTTGATCTTATATCTGACAATGCTCGACAATTCTTTTGGTTGTGTGCTGGGACAACACGATGAGACATGCAAGAAAGAGCAGGCTATATATTACCTTAGTAAGAAATTCACATCTTACGAGGTAAAATATACTCAGCTAGAAAGAACATGTTGCGCATTGACCTCGGTGGCTCAAAAACTGAAGCACTATCTGTCGGCGTACACCACGTACCTGATATCATGGTTGGACCCTCTGAAGTATATATTCCAGAAGCCCATGCCTACAGGAAGACTTGCTAAATGGCAGATTATGCTCACAGAATTTGACATCATTTATGTAACTCGTACGACGATGAAGGCGCAGGCAGTTGCAGATCACTTGGCAGAGAATCCAGTGGACGATGTGTATCAGCCACTAAAGACATATTTTCCGGATGAGGAGGCAATGAATGTCGAAGAAATAGAACAGAGTGAAAATCCAGGATGGAAGATGTATTTCGACGGAGTCATCAATAATAAGGGATTGGTATCGGAGCAGTGCTTATTTCAGAAACGGGTCAACACTATCCCGTTACCGCTCAACTTCGATTTTTCTGTACCAACAATATGGCCAAATATGAGGTGTGTATGTTGGGATTGAGGATGGCAATAGATATGGGTGTTCAAGAGATTTTGGTCATGGCTGACTCAGATCTTTTGATACATCAAATTCAGGGAGAATGGGAAATAAGGGATCTGAAATTGATACCTTATCGGCATTGCTTGCATGAGTTATCCCAAAGATTCCAGTCCATAGAGTTCAAACATATCCCAAGAATGCACAACGAAGTTGCAGATGCCTTGGACACACTATCCTCTATATTACATCATCCGGATAAAGCCTATATAGATCCACTTCATATCCAGGTACGTGATCAGAATGCTTACTGTTTTGCTGTGGAAGGAGAGTTGGATGGAGAACCATGGTATCACGACATCAAGGAGTACCTGAAGGTAGGTAAATACCCGGAGCAAGCCATCGGAGATCAGAAAAGAGTTGTAAGACGCTTGGCGAATGGCTTTTTCCTCAGTAGAGGAATCATATATAAAAGAACACCAGACTTGGGATTGTTGAGGTGTATGGATGTGCAACAAGCTGATAAGATTATGACTGAGGTGCACGCTGGAGCCTGCGGACCTCATATGAGTGATATCTTAGCAAAGAAGATTCTGAGAGCCGGGTATTATTGGCTCACCATGGAGCGGGATTATATCAGATATATGAGGAAATGCCACCAATGCAAAGTACATGGAGATCTAATCCACACTCCCCGCCTTATGAATTGCATACGATGTCTGCACCCTGGCCGTTTGTTGCTTGGGTCATGGATGTTATCGGACCGATAGAGTCTGTAGCTTCCAATGGGCATAGATTCATTTTGGCCGCGATTGATTACTTCACTAAGTGGGTTGAGGCAAAGACATTCAAGGCGGTGACGAAGAAAGCTGTGGTGGATTTTGTGCATGAAAATATTATATGCCGGTTTGGAATTCCCAAGGTAATCATCACATATAACGGGGCCAATCTCAACAGTCACCTCATGGAGGAAGCTCGCCACAGATTTAAGATCCTACATCGTAACTCTACACCGTACAGGCCAAAGGCAAATGGGGCAGTGAAGCTGCAAACAAGAATATAAAGAAGATCCTCAGGAAAATGGTGAAAGAGTACAGACAATGGCACGAGAAATTACCTTTTACTCTTATGGGTTATCGCACAACAGTGCGCACTTCTATCGGCGCCACACCCTATTCATTGGTGTATGGGACAGAGGCTGTTATACCCGTAGAAATAGAAATACCGTCATTACGAATCATAGCTGAAGCTGGAATAGATGACGAGGAATAGGTAAAAGCCAGGCTGGAACAATTAAGTCTGATTGACGAGAAAAGGTTGGCAGCAGTTTGCCACAGGCAATTGTATCAACAAAGAATGGCCAGAGCTTATAATAAGAAAGTGCGCCCTCGAAAGTTTGAAGTTGGACAACTTGTATTGAGGCGTATCTTACCGCATTGGGCCGAAGCAAAGGGCAAATTTGCGCCGAACTGACAGGGACCATTTATGGTATCACGAGTGTTGTTTAATGGGGCATTATATTTGACAGACATTGAAGGGAAGTGCGTAGAAATTGCTATCAATTCAGATGCGGTCAAAAGATACTATGTATGATTCCTTTTTCAGTTGTATGATTGTATTTTGTTGTGATTTTGGAATTGAAATGATGAAGGCGTTTTATTCTCTATCCAAACACTTTATCCATTGACATCCCCTTTGAGCCATGTTTGATACATTCTTTCATACCCCTCTCTCGAAATTGTTTATGACACAAAAAGAAAGTAGCAAAAAAAAGGGAAGAAAATGAAAATGAAAAAAAAAGAAAAAAAAAGAAAAGAAAAGAAAAAGACAAAGAAATCGGGAAAAAGTCAAAAAAATTCATACATTGATGGTGTAGAATGAACTACGTTTGACTTGATCCCGAAAGGGTACGTAGGCACCCTCACTGAGGTTCAGTCACAATAAAGGAAAAATCTAAAAATTCTCCACATATTGAAACTGGGGCAGAAATTATGTTTTATAATTCAGAGAGTTGTAAAAATTTTAAAACCCTCGTCAATTTTGAGCCTTTTACCTTTCTTTCTTAACCCATCCAAAAGCCACGTTACAGTCCAAAGAAAGACTTTCGGATCAATTCCAAGAGAATAACAAATGCAATGAAATAAGGGAAGAATGAAACATTGGACAACGTCAGTGATACAGAAAAAAACAAAAGGCAAAAGGAAAAATGGAAAATAAAAAAAAATGAGAGAGTCTCAATTGTGAAAACCTTAACCAGCACCGTGAGGTGACTGTGAGGCTGAGAGAAATAAAATGAGAGAGTCTTGTCAGTGAAAACCTTTAACGGCACTGCAGGGCGATTGTGAGCCTGAGAGAGAATAAATGAGAGAGTCTTATTAGTGAAAACCTTTCAAGGCACCATAAGGTGATCACGAGGATTATTATAGGAAAAGAGAAAAGGCAACAAAAAATAGGATCGGTTTGGGTCTAGAACAATTCAGAGTTAGAATAATGTGTTGAACGAACTGGGTTCGGAGTTTAAATACATGGCATGGTCGACGGAATCAGCCGACACACCCAGATAAGTTCTACCATCTCTCCAAAACACCCTTACCCATTTGAGATTTATTTTTCTGCATTTCATTATTTGTCTTTTTAAAGCTAACTGCCAGCTCCTGATGATAAGAGCTGAAATAACACTGGATCAAAAAAGAAAGAAAAGGAAAAGGGAAAAGAAATAAAGGAGTTTAGCAGATAGAGCCAAACGAAAATAAAACAAAAAGTGAAAAAAGAAAATACAAAAAAAGCTTGCAGGAGATAGTCAACTAAAAGACCACACAGTGGAAGAAAAAGCAAAAAGAGGAAAGCAATAAGAGGCAGGGACGGCAGATGCCAATTGCCAGCAGCTTATATCTAATAAGTTTTGTTTTGTGATTTAGACATGAACAAATCGTCACTAATCACTTCAAAGTGAATGTGACCAATGTGGAAAGATAGAAAACATCAAAAAGAAAGTTTGGCAATAAGTGAAAGAATTCATGGGTGAAAGTCAAAGAAAATACCAAAAATAAGAGGAAGGTATCATCTTTAAAATTCATACCTCAATTATCAAACCGAGGGAATACTTTTCTGCATTTTTCATTTTTCATGCATCAGGCGTCCACCTGGATAATAAGGGAATACTTTTCTGCAATTTTAATTTCATGCATCGGGCGCCCACCTGGATAATAAGGGAATACACCTTTGCAATTTTAATTTCATGCATCAGGCGCCCACCTGGATAATAAGGGAATACTTTTCTGTAATTTTATTTTCATGCATCAGGCGCTCACCTGGATAACAAGGGAATACTTTTCTGTAATTTTAATTTCATGCATCAGGCGCCCACCTGGATAACAAGGGAATACTTTTCTGCATTTTTCATTTTTTATGCATCAGGCGCCCACCTGGATAATAAGGGAATACTTTTCTGCAATTTTAATTTCATGCATCAGGCGCCCACCTGGATAATAAGGTAATACTTTTCTGCAATTTTAATTTCATGCATTAGGCGCCCACCTGGATAACAATGGAATACTTTCTGCATTTTTTAATTTCATGCATCAGGCGCCCACGCGGATAACAAGGGAATACATTTTTGCAATTTTAGTTTCATGCATCAGGCGCCCACCTAGATAACAAGGGAATAAATTTCTGCAATTTTAATTTCATGCATTAGGCGCCCACCTTGATAACAAGGGAATATATTTCGGCAATTTTTAATTTCTGTTCAGGCGCCCACCTGGATAACAAGGGAATACATTTCTGCGATTTTAATTTCATGCATCAGGCGCCCATGTGGATAACAAGGGAATACATTTCTACGATTTTAATTTCATGCATCAGGCGCCCACCTGTATAACAAGGGAATACATTCCTGCAATTTTAATTTCTGCAACTTTGGTTTGTGTTAGCTAACATGAGTAACACCGTAACATGAAAAGCCCATACTGGGGCAGAAGGAAAAGTTTGTTGTTTTGTTTTGTTTTAAGCAGGTCTCAGTTTGAAGACAAGAAGTATCATCGAAAATCAAAAAAGAGGGGGAAGCAAGGAAAAGAAAACCAACAAAAAGGAACGTCAGCATTACAAAAAATCAAGGGAAAAGAGATAAGGAAGAGAAAAGAGACAAGAAGTTAGATAGGAGCAATTGTAATTCATAGAATCATAGCTTAGAATAGCTTCTTTGTTTTACATTTTATCCCCCGGTATAATAAGGAGTAAGTCAGCAAGTCTCAACAGTGTCAATGCAACAGTGAGTCTGGAAGTTTTGACTGCCAGACATTCCCGAACTACACTGACCTGATTCCTGTTTAGCCCAGGATATGTAGGCAAACTCTAAAGCAGGGTGCGGTCAAAAGGTTTTCAAAAATGCTTTCACGGAATATGCTAGAGGGCAAAAATCTCTCATTAATGCTCTCTTGTCTTTGCACTGAAACTCTTTGTGTTCCCAAGAACCGAGGGGCAGCTGTGAGCACGTGATTTTTGCACTAAGCAATAAAATTCCAAAATTAAAATAAATAATATTTTTGGGTGCAATTACATGTTTTGATTGAAATTAGATACATTTGTGTGATTGAATAATTAGAAATTAAAATTAGAAAATTAAAAAATATAGGTTAAATACTTTCATTTTTGAATTAATTAGTTAAAAATAAAAATCAACAAAAGAAGAGCATTAATAGCGGAAATTATGGGAAAAATAGTAGAAAATTGCCAAAAAATATCAGAAAATTAGTGAAAGTAGGAAATTGAATAATTTAAATAATAAAAAAAAGGGAAAAATGAAATACAAAAGAAAATTACCACAAAATAATTAAAATACCAAGAAAAATACATAATACAATAAGATTGGGCCAAGAATCTGAAATTGACAGCCCAATACGTGGTGGCCCAAAGAGCCGGTCCAATTGGTTTAGGTCAAAACAATCTCGGCCGTTCATTAGGCCAAATCCAACGGCTGAGATAATTAACATGAATTATTTAATTTGGCCAAATTCAAGATAGAATCTGAGCCGTTCACATTGAGAGATCTAACGGATGAAAGCATTAGTCTCATCATCAATGAGACGACATCATTTAAGTAACGCTTTATCTGGACCGTGGGTCATCGTTAATCCAACGGCCAGGATCACCTTGTTGGCTACGAGTATAAAAGGCCTTTGTCTCAGTTGAGACCGGCCATTCTAAGTACTCTCCAAACCCTAGCCGCCCAAGTCTCTTCCCTCTCCTTCATCTTTTTCTCTGCAACCTCGCCGGCCATGGAGGCCACCACCTTTCATGGTGGTCTCCGGCCACCTCTTCACCCCAAACCACTCTCATCCTCTTCTCCGTCACAAGCCTCACCCCAAAAACCCTAAAACCCCTTGAAACCTCCCTTGTTCTTGAAACTCCGGTCATCGGAGTTCATCTCCGGTGACCCAAACAACGAGAACCCTCCCCAAGTCAACACCGCAAAATTCTTGTGGCCTGATCTATCACCCCATACCCTTGGCTTCCCTCGAATCATCCCCCATCTCCTCGAATATCCAAAAGAAAGTCGCCGGAACCCTAACTCCGGCGACTCAAACCAAACCCCCTCCCAAGATCCAATCTTTTCCCCCTCTGAACACCCCCCTCTAAACCAAAACCTCAAAAGATTTCATCTTAAAGTCTAACAAGAAAAACAGAAAAGATATAAAGAAATAAAGAAAGAAAAAAAAGAAATCTGGAAAGAAAAGAGTGAATAAAGAGGGAAAATGGGAAGCTCAGGGGACCGACCCTGCAAGCTAAGTCCCCCTCCCTCTCTATGTTTTGCTTGCTTTTTGTTTTCTTCTGCTTTGTTATATCATGTTGTTTTGATCTTGTTTTGTTTCTATGGTTTAAAAGATCCATCTTGATTTCACTTTTCTTCTTCATCTTCTGTGTATATTGTGGTTCCTGATTTGTTAGCTTTCAATATCTTTACTGTTTTTCTCTTCTGTTAACTGCATGATTTGGTTTTGGTTCTAAGTTTAGCCAATTGATTCCCATTCTCCTTCATCTCCTATATTAGGGTTTCTTATGTTGGTTTATAGTAGCTCTTCTATTTTTCTTATCTGCTAAATGGCATGCTTAAAATTGGGGTTTGATCTTCTGAAATCTGAGTTAGTGATTCTGCTTCTCTTTTCTGTCACTTTTGCGTGATAGATTTAGGGATTTTCTTCATTGTTTCTCCATGTTCTTCTGTTCTTCATCTTCATTTTATCTATCACACGCATGTATCAAGTTAGGGTTAGTATTTGGAAAGTGGGTTGACATCATTCTTATATTACTCTGTTAGAACCATTATGCTTGTGTCTGATATAGGCTATGTTTTATTTCTCTTGACTGCTTTGTGAGATCTAGCCTCTATGAGTCCATTTCCATGAACTTTAAGTGTGTTCTAGGTCTTTCAGTGAATCATTCAAACATAAAATGGTTGTAACTAAGCCTGATTGAAGTTTAATTGGCACTTTGCTACATGAAACTGAGTTATGCGAGTCTGATTGATTAAAATTCAACATTATCAAACCTCTTTTCCGAGTTTTAATTGATGGATGAACAAGTTTGGTTTCATTTGGTTGTGTGTGAAATTGTATGTTGAAATGGTTAAGTTTGCAATAGTGTTATGTTAGTATGAGCAGTGTTAATGCCCATCAATCTTAGGGGAATTGGTTATAGCTGCAATAGTACTAAGTCTCATAAGTGGTTAGTTTTGAAATAGGTTAAAATTGAAAATCAAATAAAAATGTAGGTTACAAGTTAAATAAGTGAACAAGAGTGGTCAATTTTACAATTGACCAACTCTGCAAGGTCTTTCACATACTGGCCCACCCTTAAATGGGCTAGTTGTGTAATAATTGGTTTAAGTTTGAAAGTTCAGACTTACTAAGGCTCAAATTGAGCCCTGAATCACAAGTGGCTAGGCCTGCAAAGGCCTTAGCCAAGCATGTGTTCAGTAATGGGCTTTAATTGCAAAAGTCAAGTCTCAACTTGAGGTTGGCTAAGTTTTAAATAGTTTAAACATAACAATAAAGCAGGCTAGTCCTGCAATTAGCTTAAAAATGAAATAAAAGTCCTTAACTAACAGAAAATGAAGCAAAAATGGTTAAAATTGAAATAGTTCTTCAAGTTAAAATTGGCCAGTCCTTAAATACCAATGCAAGGACTGGCCCTTAGTTAAATAAATTGAAAAAATGCTGAAAACATGACCTAGGTAAGTCGGGTAATTCAGCTGTATCCTTAAGGGCATAAAGGGAATATAAATTGGTAAAATGGTAGATTAAATAGGACACATAGGGCCATAGGAGACATTTGTACTCCTGATTTCTGTAATTTTGCAGAGATTTAGGGGTATAGTGGTCTCATTAAAAAGGAAAATCAGTAAAAATCCATAACTAGTAGGGACACTTTGGTAAAAGCTTAAGAATAGAATAAAAAAGAACCTTCCAGCACATGCTGGAAGGGATCTTGTAACTGAATTGGGCTTTAAAGTGTAGATTTAGTGAGTTTTAAGGGGAGGAAAATGGAATTAACCCCTATTCTTTCCCCCAAGAAATCTGCCAATCTATACCTATAAATACCCCCTAAAAAGGCTGATTAAGGACTGGTTTTTTTTTTCAATAGAAAAATTCAGAGTGAATACAATAGAAAATAGCAAATATTTTTCTGCATATTTCGGGTGAGAATCACTGGTTAAGCTGTTTGTTTGTGGGATTCTGCTCGACTTCTTCTAGGATTTCTTATCTGCTGTTGCTGTGTTGTCTTGCTCGTTTGAAATTTAGTTCTACACTGTTGCTTGTGCTTCGTTGTCTGCTGCTGTTGCTTGCTCTTGTATCCCTTAGAACTCATCTACTTCTTTTTGCTGAATCAGGTACATACCCTGTTCGACAAAAGATGTAATGCTAAAGTGTTTAATGAATTGAAGTCAAGTGTTAAACTCATCTGTTATTCTGTATTTTTAACTTACTTTTTCATTAATAGCCTAGAATAGCTTGATCTGTAATTTTAAATGTAGTGTAGTATGTACAAGTAGAAAGACCAAAACAAAAAACAATGTAATAGCTAGTATTATAGTAGTAGTATAGTCATAGATAGCATATCACCTAGTAAAGGTAGGTAAAACTCTTAAAAACAAGTTAATTAACTGTAGTCTAAATTGCTAACAACTCTATCACAGTCGTAATATAAGTCATGCTCATATAGTTAATCACATCTGTGAATCAGTATATAGATACAAATAAGTTCAAAAGGAGAAGAACAGTTAAAAGAAATAACGAGTCATTTGTAACTGGGTTTGTCACACTGAATGAGTGCAAATCGTAGTAAATTCAGTAATACAATCATGTATATATACTTCACTAAATCATTTAGCCTTAGATACTCAGGTTATCATTAGTAAGTAATCGAACTGTTTAAATCGTGCTTCATATAGTTAAACCATCTGCTCTTAATTTCTTGGTTAAATAACTTTCAATTTTAGTGTAAATCAGCCCTTAAGAAAAATAGAAGTGTAAAAGTAGTCGGATTTCATATGCATCAAGTTGTTTTGGCTTAAGGTTAACATGAATCATCTTGTACAGTGATTTTCCTCTCCTGATAAATAAATAATAGTGATTTGATTTCATTCTTAATTCTGAGTATCTGTTTGCTATGAATTCTGCATTTTTGTTTTCGTTATTGTTATCTCAATTTGGTTTGGGCCTGATATACAACGTGGGCCTGGACTGCATTCGTAAGTCGCTGGGCCATTGATCAAAAGCCCAAGCCTGATCTGGATCACTAAGACCTGGACATGTACGATATTATACTAAGTCTTATTCCAGAAATCCAGGCCCAATAACAATAGAAATAACATGGGTCTGGACTAGTTTTCAGGAATTGTAGTTGAAATATGGCTAAGGAAAAAACAGAAATAGAATAACATAGTATGTAAATGTTAGGATTGAGACTATAAAATTAAATCGGGATGAGCCTCACATGACACCAAATAGTGGGGCCCCCTTTAGTAATAAAGTGAAAGATATAAATAGATTCGGGAAAGCTAATAGTGAATTCCATAGCTTCTCCCAAAAGACTTAAAAGCCGCTAGACACTATTAGGCACGTTTAATGTACTTTCCGTAAATACGAGTGTGCACTTGGTGCGACTCAAATCCTAAATCCTGGCGAAGCCAAAATGTACTAAAGGTCACAGGCGTACTGGTTGCAGTATGACCCGGAGTACATTTTCGCAACGTCGTAATTCTGAAAAATGTTGAAAGTGAAAACACATACATATTGTTTAAAATCTATAACAAGTCAAATAAGATTGAGAGCGACGGTTGAGCGACCGTGCTAAAACCACGGAATCCGGGAGTGGCTAACACCTTCTTCCGGGTTAACAGAGTTCCTTATCCGGGTCTTTGTTTTGCGGACTGTAATAACAGAGTCAACTTCCTCGGATTCGGGATTAACCGGTGACTTTGGACACCATTATCTTCCCAAGTGGCGACTCTGAAAATTAAGTAAAAATCCCGAACCGATGTCCTTTATATGGAAAAACTCCTTCCTCTTTGTTGTTATATCCTTCTCGGCTATTTGAGCATTGAGGTATACCCTACGTATCTTTCCAAACAGATCGGTACGAAAGCCTTTCTTGGGGTAGTAAAAAGGGAGGTGTGACATCCAGTATGAGATGAGGCTTGTTGATCTGGCACGTCATGCAGTTGTGATACTCCTCACAGATCGGGAGAGGGTCTGCAGGTTTATAGATGTGCTAAATCAGCCAATTCGAGTTGGGAGTGACATATCTTTTTAGGAGGCAGCTAATGCAGCTCGTAGAGTTGAGATGGCTCTTCTCGGGAAGGTGGTTATCCTTCAGACAAGAGGCTTCGCCATTCCGGCAGATTTAGTGGTACTTCTTCTGGAGGCAGGGATTCTTATGATAGCGGTCAGTCTTCTAGGACTTTTCAGTCAGCCCTCCAGGCTTCGCAAGGTGGTCCAGGTGATCGTGAGGTTCGTGAGCAGTATTTGGATCAGCCTCCCATCAGTGATCAGCCTTTTCAGAGTGTTCGTGGGGGCCATTCAGGTCATCAGGGCCAGTAGTCCCATCAACCAAAATGTTGTTACGGTTGTAGTGAACCAGGTCATCTTGTCAGGTTTTCCCCTCGAGCCACGGGCAACACTCAGCAGCGGGGTCCTCATCCGATGATTCAGGACCCAGCTAACCCACAGCTTGCCCAGCCAGCCAGAGGCAGGGGTAGAGATCGTAGAGGTGGAGGTCAAGACCGTAGAGGTGGAGACCGTCCCGCCAGAGGTAGAGGTCAGCCAGTGGATGACCGTCCCAGAGACGTATCTTAGAAGGAAGGTATTGATCCCCGATTTTATGCTTTACCAGCTAGGCCAGAGGTAGAGGCATCAAATGCTGTGATTAAAGGTACAATTCTTGTTTGTGAAAGAGGTGCTTCATTATTATTTGACCCTAGGTCTATATATTCATATGTGTCTTCCTACTTCACACCATACCTGGCTGTGCCTAGCTGTGCCTTGGATATTCCAGTTTATGTGTCTACACTAGTGGGTGACTCTATAGTAGTCGACCAGGTGCATCGTTTGTGCGTATTTATATTCGGGGGTATTGAGACCCATGTTGATTTATTGCTATTAGACATGGTGGATTTCGATGTCTTATTGGGGATGGACTGGTTGTCCCCGTATCATGCTATCTTAGATTGTCATGACAAGACAGTGACGTTGGCCTTGTCAGAATCACCCCGACTAGAGTGGAGAGGGACCTTAGGCCACTCCGTTCGCACTGTCATTTCCTATGTTAAGGCTCGACGCATGGTCGAGAAGGGGTGTCTAGCTTATTTGGCATATGTTCGTGATTTCACCGCAGAAATTCCTTCTATTGATTCAGTTCCTATTGTACGGGAGTTTCCCTGAGGTTTTTCCTTCAGACCTGCCGGGCATGCCACCCGACAGGGATATTGATTTCTGTATTGATCCGGCACCGGGCACTCAGCCCATCTCTATTCCACCCTATCGTATGGCCCCACCGGAGCTAAAAGAGTTAAAAGATCAGTTGCAAGACCTTCTAGAAAAGGGCTTTATCAGGCCCAGTGTTTTTCCCTGGGGTGCACCTGTGTTATATGTGAAGAAGAAGGATGGCTCGATGCGGATGTGTATCGATTAACGGTAATTAGACAAAATGACGATAAAGAACAAGTATCCACTACCGAGGATTGATGATTTGTTTGACTAGCTCCAAGGACCGAGGGTGTTCTCAAAAATAGACTTGAGGTCGGGCTACCGTCCGCTAAAGATCAGGGCGGCTGACATTCCAATGACAGCCTTTCGCACCAGGTTCGGACACTATGAATTCTTGGTCATGTCTTTTGGGTTGACCAATGCTCTAGCAGCATTTATGGAGTTGATTAATCGGATGTTCAAGCCTTATCTAGATCTATTTGTGATAGTCTTTATAGATGATATCCTGATATACTCTCACAGCCAGGAAGAGCATGAGCATCACCTCAGAGTGGTTCTTCAGACTCTGAAGGATAATCAGTTGTATTCCAAGTTTTCAAAATGTGAGTTCTGGTTGAGTTCGACGACATTTCTGGGTCATATCATATCAGTAAAGGGTATTCAGGTGGACCCAAAAAAGATTGAGGCAATCCAGAATTGGCCTCGACCAGCTTCAGTGACCGAGATTCGGAGTTTCTTGGGACTAGCAGGTTACTACCGTCGTTTTGTAGAGGGGTTCTTTTCTATTGCAGCCCCGATGACCAGGTTGACCCAGAAGGGTGCCTAGTTCAAGTGGTCAGATGAGTGTGAGGCGAGTTTTTAGAAGCTCAAGACAGCTTTGACTACAACCCCAGTGTTGATACTACCACCTACGGGTGCAGGGCCTTATACAGTTTACTGTGATGCATCCCGTACGGGGCTTGGGCGGTATTGATACAGGATGGTAAGTTTATTGCTTACGCTTCGAGACAGTTGAAAATCCAGAGAAGAATTATCCGGTTCATGATCTTGAGCTGGCAGCAGTGGTTCTTGCATTAAAAATCTGGAGGCATTATCTATATGGTGTGGCGTGCGAGGTGTACACGGATCACAAAGCCTACAGTATTTATTCAACAAAAGGAGTTGAAATTTGCGACAAAGGAGATGGCTAGAGTTGTTGAAGGACTATGATGTTACTATCCAATATCACCCAGGTAAGGCCAATGTGGTGGCCGATACGTTGAGTAGAAAGTCTGCCAGCATGGGTAGTCTCACTTACATTCCAGTCAGTCAGAGACCACTTGCTCTAGATGTACATGCCTTAGCCAATCGGTTCGTGAGACTAGACATTTCTGAGCGTAACAGGGCATTAGCGTGCACGGTCGCTCGTTCTTCTCTATTAGAGCGTATCTGTGAGAGGAAATTTGATGATCCTCATTTGCGTGACTGTCACGACCCCAAATCCGGTCGTGATGGTGCGCCCAGCACACTGCTAGGCCAGCCTGACCAATCAACAATAACCACGGAGCCATAAGCTCATTTTATCCAATTTAAGCACAACAGTGATAGATATATTAAAAACAAGGAACCAAGTCCCAACACGTGCCAACTCCCATAGACCGAAGGGTCAAGAGTCATGAGCCTCTACAGAGTATACAAAGTGTAAATAGTGAATATAACTGTGCACAAGTGTGGGATGATCAGAACAAAATACAGACAAACTGGAGAATCAGGTCTTGCGAACGCTGGCAGCTACCTCGACTGTCCAAAAGCACTCCCGAGCCGCAATAGAATCAGCCATGCTGTGATGTACCTGAATCTGCACACAAGGTGCAGGGAGTCGGGTGTGAGTACTTCCAACTCAGCAGTAATAAAAGTAAATAATGCTGAAGGAAAAAAACCACGATAGACACAATCTCATGCTACACAATACAGAACTATCTTTTTATTCCTTTCCAGCATAAGTGAGTAGATCATTAAAAATCTCAATTTTTAGCTACTTTCTGTAATAATAATATACCAATACCTGGATACAATCTCAAGCAGTGCAAGTCCGCACTCAAATCAGCCCCTCGGGCTCAGCACTCCTTATCAATTTACACCAGGAGATCTGGTCAATAAGGCAACTAATGCATGTGTGCCAGTAATGTATGAGTGCTGAATGTTATGCCACATAGTACACGTAAACCAATGTATGTATGCCATGCAATACATATGACAACTACGGCGTGTAGCCCGATCCAATTTAGGTACCCGTGCTCACTGTGGGGGTTCAGACTCCGGAGGGGCTCCTACAGCCCAAGCACAATATTAATATCACACCTGCTGCGGCGCGCAGCCCGATCCGTATACCACTGCGGCGTGCAGTCCGATCCATGCATGTGTATGCATATGCTCACATGAATGTCATGCCCTAACATATGGCCCTCGGCCTCAATCAGTCTAACAAATAATCAAGAAAGCCCTACGGGCAACAATATCACATTAGCTCACGGCTAAAATATTATTAAGACCTTGTTCAAGTTTTTCATAACCTTATAAGAATGCTGAATAGCAAAAATCCCATTTTTAAACCTTAAATTTAGATAAAAATATGTACAGTGTTATCAAGACAATGATACTAATCCCTGAAGGATTCAAATAATCGGCACGAAGCTCAAACATGATAATTAGTCCAATTCATTTCAACAATTAGGTATTATTATTTATTACGCGGGATGGACCAAGTCGCGATCCCCAATGGTGCTCTACCCCACGCCCGTTATCCGGCGTGCAAGTCACCTCAACACAGCACTAAGATGTGCAAGTCCGGGGTTTACTAACCCTCGGGACATCATTTACAAGTATTACCCACCTCGAACCGACGAAAGCTCATGCCCGCGATGCCTTATCTCCTCGAAGCGGCATCCACGCACGTCAAAACTAGCACAAATCAGCACAAATGTATCAAAATAGGCTAATAGAACATCACCCAATCGAAAGAACTCGAAAATATCAGAAATCACGAAATTGGCAAAACCCGAGCCCCGAGCCCACATCTCGAAAAATTATGAAACTCACATTTTCGGAATTCTCGTCTCTCCATGAGTCCGTACATACCAAGAACTCCAAATTCGGACCACAAATGGTCCTTCAAATCCCCATTTTAATATTTTTGCTCAAAGCCCTAATTTTCTTGATTTCTTACCCAAATTCAGAGAATTAATGGAAGATTCTTTGATAAAATCATGTATTTAACTCATAAAACTTACCTCCAATGATTCCCCGTCGAAATCCCTTCAATTCCCATCCAAAAGCTCTCAAGAATGACCAAAAATGGTGGAAAAATGGGTTGATTTCGCGACTGGAATGTTTTAAAAACATTCTGCCCAGGCATATTACTCATCGCGATCGCGGGAATGGCTCTGCGATCGCGGAAAACAAAATTTCGCCCAAAATTTACCCTTCGCGATCGCGGGAAAGGCTTCGCGATCGCGGTGAACAAACTCTGGTTCCTCCAGATAGGCTTCAGTATAATGGTCATATCGTTTTACACACAACTCCAAATGGTGAATGGTTTGATGTTATGGAAACTAGACACATAGGGCTATAACTTTCATTTGATGCTCATTTCCTGAATCCGTATATATTTCTGGATATAAGCTTCCCAATTTATACATATGTATTAGAGATCCTTCTCGGACACCCTATAGTGTAACGTCCATAACTATTTACATAGATGTCCAAATCACGATTGCTTTATCTTTCTGAAAACTAGACACGATGAGCTACAACGTGCATTTTTGAATCACCTTAAAATTACTTGTAGTAAAAAGATATGAGCTTCTGAAATAGGATCAATGCACAGAAATTTTCCTTCTTCGCGATCGCGGAGCATTTCACGCGATCGTGATTCATTAATACTTTTCACACATTTTACTCACCGCGATCGCGTCCCATTGTCCGTGATCGCGTAGAACACTGCTACAGACATAAATCAGCAGTTAAAAATGGCCTAGAAATGGTCCGAAACCACCCCGAAACTCACCCGAGGCCCCGGGACCTCAACCAAAAGAACCAACACGCCCTATAACCTTATTCGAACTTGTTCCAATCATCAAAACTCTATCGTTAACATCAAAATCGTCCGTTTTCAACAAATTTAAGCTTAAGTTTAACTTTAATTTCAAAAATTCACATTCGATCAAAAACCCGACCAAACGATGTCCGAATGACCTGAAAATTTGCAGGCATATCCAAAATCACCTAACGGAAACTACTGCAACTGTCAGAATTCCATTCCGACTTCCGGATCAAAATCTCACCTATCGATCGGATTTTGCCAAAATTCAACCTTAGCCAATTCAAGCCTATTTCTACACCGGATCTCCAAATTCAATTCCGATTGCTCTCCTAAGTCATAAATGATCCCTCGAAACTAGTCGAATCATCAGAATCCGATTCCGAGCACTCTAACTCGATAGTCAACTCTAGGTTGACTTTCCATATTCAAACTTCCTTCAAACATGCTATTTGCTTCATTTTTAATTCAATTCACTCCTAACTCACCCGATAGGTTCTAACACCGATATAGAAGCATAAGATATGTTAATGCAAGGTAACGGGGTGGAAATTTCCGTAACGACGGGTCGGGTCGTTACATTCTCCCCAACTTAAACAAACGCTCGTCCTCGAGCAGACTCACAGTTGTACTGGAAGCAACCCACTAGCCGAATGACCTTACCAAGCATATATCCGGGCGATCATACGTCACCCTATCTCACATAAGTCCGAAAACACCATATAGTCAGAATTTCACAGACCATCTGAACCATAAATGACATTGCACTTTCTGAAATCATATGCCAAATGAAATCCCATGCCTATACTCAGGATACACTCGAATCCACTATAATAACCCATATTCACTACTCCGGGTGAGATCATATGCTGTATCGACAACCCAAATCACTCGAGACGAAAGTCTCTAATCACAACAACTGGCCACTGATAATAGGCGAATTTGACTATAATTATACCCTAAATAATCACACCTTATTATGAGATTAATGTTGTTATGAGGACAAAATGCTTTGATTAGTGTTTGATTGTGTTTTACAGGTACATGTGATGCATTGGATGCCTTAAAAAGCCATTTTGAAGTCATAGGTTGATGAAAAGGCCAAGAGAAGAGCTTAAGTGAAGAGGGCTGGACGAAGCAGTAAAGAAACAGAAGTGCTGTTCATCCGCGGTCCATTCGCGGCCGCGGATGAACTGCGAAAAATGAAGCCCTCTGAAGTTTGACTGTTCGCGGTCCGCTCGCGGCCGCGAACGAACCGCGGAAGTCCCAGCGGCAGCAAATCCCAATTGGACTCAAACTTAGTTTTTAAGCCCTAAAACCTCTATATAAACTCCTAGTTTGCCCCATAGAGGCATGTACTTTATTTCTTCAATACTTTTGCAAGGTTTTAGTAGGAGAGATTCCTCTCAAACTCTTTCTATTATTTTATATCAAGCAATTCTTTATGATTTCAATTATTATTCTTATTTCTTCAAGCATGAGTAGCTAAATTCTTTTCTAAGGTTTTGATGGAACCTATTGATAGATGAACTTATCGTTTATGTGATTACAAATTGTGATTTAGATTTATATTTGTTCAACTTCATTCTTATTGTAGTTAATTGGTAGAGCTCCCAATTAGCGGTGCCTATTTAGTGTGCATAACTTGGAAAAGAGTGCATATTTAGGTTTATTGTTGAACAACACCACACCTAGGTTATTAGAGGAATTTATAATTTTAGGCGTAAAGACGGGGTTAGGAATAACAAAGTCTTGGGTGCAATCTAAAGTGAACTATTCAAATTAAAGCTAGCTAGGGTAGCTCGGGAGAGTGCACTAGTAAATTATTGTAATTGCTCGGGAGAGGGTTACGATACACATAGCGTTCATGATTGATAGAATATATTAACAATATGTATGAGCATAACGATAAGGGATTCCGTCAATAGAGGAAATCAATACCTTAGTCTTTCTCTATATTATTTCATTCAACATTCAATTCTTTCTTTTAAAGCATTCTTTAATTCTTGCAAAGTAGTTGTTCGAAACCACACATATATATATTCAATGTTTGGGAACTTGATTCATAAGTACTTTTGAGGTTGTGAAAGTTTTGATTGATAGGTTAATTCTCTGTGGGATCGATCTTGGACTTATTAAACCAAGTTATATTGACTACGACCGTTGCTTGGACGTGAATCAATTTTGGCGCCGTTGCCGAGGAATTAACGGAATTATCAATTGCCATTGCCAGAACTTCAAGATTCTTGTGTATTCAGGTTCTTTCTACACTCTACATTGAATATTTTGACGTTCGTTGATTTGGGTATTCAGGTGCATGCCTAGAAAATCTGCAAGGACTGGAGAACTAATTGAAGGACTCTCAGACCTCGAGCAAACCTTCCGGGCACGTAACAAAGCCATCAAACAAATTCAACAATCTCAACAACCAATCAAACTAGACTTCGACATGGGTGACATGAACGCTCAAAACCAGCAAGCAGGGCTAAACATGCAAGAGGCACGGGAGGCACAAGAAGGTGCATTGTTCGACTGGGCACAACCCACAGCGGATAATTTGGCAACTGCCATCGTTGTGCCAGCAATTCAAGCTGAGTCTTTCCAGATTACCAACAACATGCTTCACTTGTTGCAAAACAAGGGATTATTCTCTGGGTCTCAGGTTAAAGATCCACAGCAGCACCTCAAAAACTTTCTATCAATATGCGAAACACAAAGGCAACCGAATGTAACTCCGGAAGCTATCAGATTACTACCTTTTCCATTCTCAGTTACAGGAGCAGCACACAGATATGGCTAAACTCACTCCCAATAAACTCCATTGCAACTTGGGATGAGTTAGTCAAACAATTCCACAACAAGTTTCATCCACCCAACAAAATAGCTCAACAAATTGATGAGATTGTGAGCTTCAAACAGAAACCAATGGAAACATTACATGAAACTTGGGGCAGATTCAAAGGCATGCTTGTTATGTGTCCTCACCATGGGATTCTTGAACAGATGTTGGGTCAAAGGTTCTACATGGGACTTTCAGACAGTATGAAGAATATTGTAGATGCTTCAGCAGGTGGGGCTTTTCTGAGCAAGACTTGGAGAGAGGGCCAAAATTTGCTAGACAAGATGGCTCAAAATTCCGGGTGGACGTCCAGGAATGCTCCTATCACTCCAGTGGTACACTCTGTACCTCTGAATCCGTCCAACACTCTAGAGGAGAACGTGGAAACTTTATTGACACAAATGAGCATCCTGACAAAGAAGGTGGAAGAATCTGGGGTCAAGCAGCAGGTTCACATTGTAGACACTACCAATGGTGGTTTATGCACATCTTGCATTAGCCAACCCATAGGTAATCCATGGGTCGCAGACCAAGAACATCATCACCAGCATGAAGATATGAACTATGTAGCAAATTATGGAGGACAGCGACAAGGCAATCAAAACTGGGGCCAACAAGCTCCAATGCAGTATAGACCTCCACAGCCACAATTTAATGCAGCAGGTATGAGGCCATCACACAACATGGCTCCATATCCTAGACCTCAGAATTTCGGCAATCAGCAGCAGGGATATCATCCACCTCCACCACCATATGGGGGTAGACAAGATGATGGGTTTGCAAGGTTGGAAGCTATGATGCAGCAGGTAATTGGGGCGAATGCCAAAACAAATGAGAGGATAGATGCACATGATGCCGCCATCAAGAATATTGAAGTACAGGTGGGTCAAATTGCTATGTCACTTAACAATCGGCCGCAAGGGACATTACCTGCAGATACCAAAACGAACCCAAAGGACCAAATCCCAAAGCAAATAATGGCAGTGACTCTAAGAAGCGGTAGAGATCTTGATGCTGAGAATGAAAGTGAGAAAATTGACAGGCAGGCTGAGACACCTACTCCATTGCCCATTGAACTTGATGAATCCATAGGGTTGACAAAAGTCACAGTCCAGCCAGTTGCTGAAAACAAAGAAGCACAACAGGGAACGGAGAAAGTAGCTAAAAAAGTAGAGCAGCAGATTGATGAGAAAGCGATAGACAAAGATAAATCCCAAGTCACCGGGAAGAAAAGGCCTCCACCACCATTCCCCCAAAGGTTGGCCAAACACCAAAAAGAGGAACAATACAAAAAGTTTCTCGACATGCTCAAGCAAATCCAGGTAAACATTCCATTAATTGAAGCTTTAAAAGAAATGCCTGGTTATGCTAAGATGATGAAGGATTTGATGTCGCGGAAATTTGATTTCCAAGACTTGGCCACAGTTACACTCACCCAGACTTGTAGTGCAGTAGTCTCCAGACCCATTGTTGAGAAGCTATCTGATCCAGGTAGCTTCACCATCCCATGCACTATAGGGAATTATGCCTTTACTAAGGCCTTATGTGATTTGGGAGCAAACATTAATCTCATGCCCTTAGTTATCTATAAGAGGTTAGGTATTGGGAGAGCCAGACCCACCTCTATGCTTTTACAGCTTGCTGACAGGACGGTTAAGCGTCCATTTGGCATTATAGATGATGTGCTAATCCAGGTTGGGAAGTTCGTGTTTCCCGCCGATTTTGTTATTCTTGATTGCAAGGTCGACGAAGAAATTCCCATAATCCTGGGAAGACCATTCCTAGCCATCGGGAGAGCCATAATTGATTGTGAAACTGGGGAACTCAAGATGAGGTTGAATGATGAGGAGATCATCTTCAATGTGCAAAAATCCATGAAGCGCCCTAGTGAGTTCGCAAATTGCTCTCTAGTTGATGCGGTTGATGTGATAGATGAAACCGACGATGCAGAATTAACTATCGAAGATCCACTGCAAGCATGCCTGATGAACATGGAAGAGGTAAATGGTGAAAGTTTGGCCGAATGGGTATTATCGTTGGAAGGCAAGGGATTTTGGAAGCGAGAGATCGAATTCGAACCCCTACACCTAGAAAAAAGAGAAAACCCACCAGCAAAGCCATCCATAGAAGAGCCACCGAAGCTTGAACTTAAACCACTACCATCATACCTCAGGTATGAGTATTTAGGCCCTAACTCCACATTACCCATTATTATCTCATCGAGTTTGTTAGAAGTGCAGGCCCAAAAGCTTATACAGGTACTCAAGGAATGCAAGACTGCCATCGGGTGGACCATGGCAGACATAAAAGGGATCAGCCCAGCCTATTGCATGCATAAAATCCTCCTGGAAGATGGACACAAACCTTCCAGGGAACATCAAAGAAGGCTGAACCCCAACATGAAGGAAGTGGTGAAGAAGGAAGTAATAAAGTGGCTAGATGCGGGAATCATCTTCCCGATCTCAGACAACAGCTGGGTGAGTCCGGTCCAATGTGTGCCTAAGAAAGGAGGCATGACGGTGGTGAAAAACGACAACAATGAACTGATCTCAACAAGAACCGTCACCGGATAGAGAATATGCATGGACTACAGGAAGTTGAATCTAGCCACTCTCAAGGATCACTTCCCACTTCCCTTCATTGACCAAATGCTTGACAAGTTGGCAGGGAGATCTCACTTTTGGTTTCTAGATGGATACTCGGGGTACAATGAAATCTCCATAGCCCCCGAAGATAGAGAGAAGACCTCCTTCACATGCCCTTATGGTGTCTTCGCCTTCGGGAGGATGCCATTCGGACTATGCAATGCACCTGCCACCTTCCAAAGGTGCATGATGGCTATTTTCACCGACATGGTGGAAGACATTATGGAAGTGTTCATGGATGATTTCTCAGTGGTTGGGAATTCATTCGACGAATGCCTTGCCAATCTAAATAGAGTATTACAAAGATGCATGGAAACAAACTTAGTACTAAATTGGGAAAAGTGCCACTTTATGGTTCAAGAAGGTATAGTACTTGGGCACAGGGTTTCAAGCAAAGGCATTGAGGTGGACCGTGCTAAAGTCGACATCATTGCAAAGTTGCCTCCACCAACATCCGTCAGGGGCCATAAGAAGCTTTCTTGGACACGCCGGTTTTTACCGGAGGTTCATTAAAGACTTCTCCAAAATATCAAACCCTCTCTATAAGTTACTTGAGAAAGATCATTCTTTTGTTTTTACCGACGAATGCAGGATTGCTTTTGAGGAATTGAAAAAGAGGGTGGTCACAGCACCCATCATCATTGCCCCAGACTGGGAGCAACCGTTTGAGTTAATGTGCGATGCAAGTGATTATGCAGTAGGGGCAGTACTGGGACAAAGGAAAGATAAGCTGATGCATCCAATATACTATGCAAGCAGAACTCTGAGTGGAGCACAGCTAAACTACACAGTGACGGAAAAGGAGATGCTAGCGGTCGTGTTTGCATTCGACAAATTTCGGTCCTATCTCATAGGATCAAAGGTAATCGTATACACAGACCATGCAACTTTAAGATATCTAATTGATAAAAAAGACTCTAAGCCACGCCTAATTCGTTGGGTGTTGCTTCTCCAAGAGTTCGACCTCGAAATCAGAGATAGAAAAGGCACTGAGAATCAAGTAGCCGACCATTTGTCAAGACTTGAAGGAGCTGAACTTGTCAAAGAGAGTGGGGAAATTCTGGAAACTTTTCCAGATGAGCAGTTGCTCACCACCACTCTCTTGGAAGCTCCATGGTATGCTGACTACGCTAATTATCTAGCCAGTGGCATTGTTCCTTATGACTTATCATCGGTCCAGAGGAAAAGATTTTTTCGTGAAAGTCAGAATTATTATTGGGATGAACCATACTTGTTTAGGATATGTCTTGATAACATGATCCGGAGATGCGTCCCCGAGATAGAACAATCTTCTGTTTTGCAGGCATGTCACGCTTCAGCATATGGCGGGCACTTTGGAGGAATACGTACAGCTGCCAAAATACTTGAGGCCGGTTTCTATTGGCCGACAGTATTTAAGGATGCACACTTGTGGGTGAAAGGTTGCAACGAATGTCAACGTACCGGGAACATCTCTCGGCGTCATGAGATGCCAATGAATCCAATCCAGCAAGTGGAAGTATTCGATGTTTGGGGAATAGATTTCATGGGGCCCTTCATCAGCTCATACGGCAATAAGTACATACTTGTTGTTGTTGACTACGTGTCCAAATGGGTGGAAGCTGCAGCACTACCCACCAATGATGCTAAGGTGGTAGTGGGATTTTTGAAGAAGAATATTTTCACCCGGTTTGGGACTCCAAGGGCCATCATTAGTGACGGGGGCACACACTTTTGCAACCGAGCTTTTGAGAAATTATTGGCCAAGTATGATGTTAAACACAGGGTGGCCACTCCATATCACCCGCAAACTAGCGGACAAGTTGAGGTCTCCAACAGGGAGATTAAAAGTGTACTGACCAAAACAGTGAACACCACAAGAACCGACTGGTCCAGGAAGCTTGATGATGCGCTATGGGCATATAGAACAGCATTCAAAACACCCATTGGCATGTCTCCTTACAAATTGGTGTTCGAAAAAGCTTGTCACTTACTGGTTGAATTAGAACATAAAGCATGGTGGGCACTGAAACAATTGAATCTCAACTTGGATGAAGCAGGTAAGGCAAGGTTGACTGGATTGCATGAGTTGGAAGAATTACGGTATCTAGAATTCAAAAATACAAGATTGTATAAAGAGAGGATGAAGCGGATCCATGATCAAAATATCATTGAGCGTACCTTCAAAAACGGGGACAAGGTACTACTATACAATTCAAGATTACGACTGTTCCCAGGAAAATTGAAATCAAGGTGGTCAGGACCCTTCAAGGTAATCGAGGCATTTGAGTCAGGAGTTGTGGAAATTCAAACTATGGATGGATCACGTACATTTAAGGTAAACGGACAGCGGTTGAAACAATACATAGGCCTGGATGACATGGAGGACAAGATAGAATTGCGGTTGGATGAACCTCAAAGGTCCAGCGAGCCGTAAAATGCGCTAAGTTGAGTCGTGCCGCGACGTTAACTCGGGCGCTACGTGGGAGGCAACCCACGAACATGTTGTAAGTAATTTAATCTTAGTAATAAAGGAATATAAGAAAAACAAAATAAAAAAAAATTTTGCCGAACAGTCGAAATTTTTTCAGAAAGGAGCACTGTCCGCGGTCCATCCGCGGACCGCGGATGCACCGCGGAAAAATGCCCTTTCCGAACTTTCTCTGTTCGCGGTCCATTCGCGGTCGCGAACCAACCGCGGAAAAATGACCTCTCTGAATCTCGACTGTTCGCGGTCCATCCGCGGCCGCGAACGAACCGCGAACAGTCGCGGTCAGTTCCGCGGTCGGCCGAAATTTAAAGTTTTTTAATTTTTCTTTTTCCCTCCCCCCTTTTAAAACCTAAAATAACAAACCCCCCTTTCCCAAACCCACATTCAGCCGCCCCTCCCCCCCTAAAAACTCTCTCTCTCTAATTTTTTTCCTCTCCCTTCTCTCTAAAAATCCCCAACTCCCTCTTCTCCAAATCATCCCCTTCTCCCACCCTACTTCTCCATTGCAATAACTTGTAAGTTTCTCTACTTTTCTCTTTTATTTTGTTCTATTTTTTTTAGTTTTTGATTGTTTATTTTGTATAAATATTTAGTTAGTGTTAGTTTTGGGTCCATTCATGAACATTGCTTGGTTTCTCATTGTACATTTAATTTTACCATGAAATTCCTTTAAGGAACCTTGTTATATGTTTGATGTTTGGAAAGAATGGGTTTTGTTTTGTTTCAATTGTGTTTATGATGTTGATTCTATGATTTGGAGACCCAATAGTAGTTCTAGCATATATATGGGTTGATTAGCCATGTTGGGGCACATTACCTTGAGCATAATAGACTAATGAATATTAGGAGACATAATGCCCAACTCTTAAATTGGTTATTGAAGAATTTATGGGGGATGGTCTAAGTCAATGAGGTGCTCGTAGATGTGTTCCAAGAACTAAGTGTGGGGTACTCAATTGGGCATGTGTGAAATAGTTAGATAAAGTGTATGAGGGAATTACACATAATTTATGAACAATTGTGAATTATCAAGGATGGCGGAGTCTGAGTAGCCTTCCACTGACTAATGGTTTACAAATTCTTTTTGGCTATCTTAATTGTACAGGATCATGGCTCCAAAGAGATCACGACATGGTGCTAGCTCATCCAGGCAATCAACTTATGACGAATCTAGGTTTGCCGATGAAGGGGCGGAAAATGCATTTCATACTAAAGCTAACAAGAAGTGGCTTCAAGAGGTGGAAGTGGACAGGATAGCTATCCGCTCGGAGAAGCCGGAAATGTATGATGAGATTCGGAGGCGAGAGATGGAGTTCCTTTTTGAAACTCCCACTAAGGTGAACAAGATGCTTGTTAGAGAATTCTATGCAAATGCCCCTTATTCCTCGGTGAGACAAGTTTTCGTCAGAGGTAAGCGAGTCAATGCCCATATTCCCACCATTCGACAGGTACTTCGCCTACCACCACACACGAGTGATATTGATTATTACCATGATAGGCCCGGTGTCACATGGGACATGCTAATTGAGGCCTTATGTGTAGATGGTGTTCCTGTATGGATTAGAAATCAAACTCTGCACTCTAACTGCTTCACACACATTGCCAAGTGTTGGTTCTCCGTAATTTGCAACCGTATATTGCCCTCAAGTAACACGACAGATGTTAACTTTAATAGGGCTGTTCTGACTTGGTGTTTTGTAACACATCGGGATGTTGATATTGCCCGAATTATTAGTGACGAGATGGTTTTGAGGGGTTCCCTCACTGCCAAGGGTTTCTATTACCCATCTCTTGTCACTGCCTTGTGTCTCCTCAACCACACCCCAGTTACTGATACTGACAGTGAGCTATTACCAAAAGCTCCATTTAGAGCTGCTACTATCCGGGTTGGAAGAGACACAACACCCATTGACTTAGATGAGGAGGACGATCCTGTACCGGATGCCCGGGCCAGACACTCCATGGATTCAGCCGGACCTTCCAGGCCTGCTCCTCGTGGAGCAAGCATGTCTAGATCCGAGTCCACACGACCTATGTTGAGATCAATGGAGGAGGAAGTGGCTGCTTTGCGCACTTCAGTAGACGGTCTACACACACGACTAGATGCCATGTCCACTAGGCAAGCCCGGTCAGAGAACATGTTTATGGCATGGTTCAGAGCACTTGGGAGAGCATGCCATGTCGACCCATCCACTGTCTCCGACTCCGAGTGAGTCACAGGTAAGTTTTCTTGCCCCTATTGTACTTTCATTTTATTTATGCCATGAGGACATGACATATTTTTAAGTGTGGGGTGGGAAACCTATCTTGTACATGATGTATATATTAGTGTAGTAAGTAATATAAAATAATAAAAATAAAAAAAAATAAATAAAAAAAAATCAGAAAATTTTAAAAATCCAAAAATATGAGTAGAGGACTCTTCCTGATGACGGACTATTTAGGACAAGTACTCTTGAGGGAAGTAGTCCACGTAGGAATTTTTCTTTCTTTTATTTTCTTTTTTATAGGTAATGTATCATTCCCCCTTGGTTTTTCTTTTGACCACGGTTCTTTTCCAAGGGTTTTTATTTGAACCGGGTTAGGTAGATTTTTCTTTTCTTAGGATTAGAGGTAAAAGGGCAACATGTAACCCCGAATATGCACATTAGCAAAAGCGTAAATTGAACTTGAGAATGTATCTTCTAAGCTTGATTGTAGAATCTCAATATGCCTTAAATTGCACAATAATGCTTGCTTGAACATCGATAGGACTTTGTAGATAAACCGGATTCCAAATGAGTTGCATGCCATGTGTGTGTGAGGTTTTTACTTACATTGTATGTTGTACATGATGCCTAGAACTTGCCCTGTGTGTTTGCAAAGCGAAATAGAAGTTGTTCGGTTGTAGAAAGGATAGAGGCATTTCTTTGTGTAACCCCATATATCAATAGACATGAATTCACCCGTACATTATATCTTAGTTAACCCCTTTGAGCTTAAAGCCTATTCTTTGATAACCTTTGAATGTTCTTCAAAATTATTATATTTTGTTCTACTTTACCTCCTAGAAGCACTTGTATTGTAATGAATATGCAAAAGTTTAAGTGTGGGGTGAAGGGAAATTGAAAAGGAAAAATCAAGAATGAATGGAAGAAAATAGTGAACTGGCCAAAATAATGCAAATGTGTGCAAAGCAATGAGAAAAAGAGCTATATCAATGTATATATGAAAAACTAAAAAGGCCAGTTACACCAACAAAGGAAAAATGGGGATTAAAAGCAAATAAAGGTGAATAAATGTTTATGGGAGACATAAGGAAGAAAAGAAAACTAAAAGGGAAAGTTGTGAAAAAGAAAAGAAAAGTGCTTAGGGAGGCTAGTCACTATACCCAAAAGTATCCTACCCATCCCGTAGCCTACATTACAACCCTTAAAGACCTCTTGATCTATGATTGAATAACTCGATTAGTGGAGTATTACACTAGGGGCAAGCCTATGGTGTGTCTGTATTCATACGAATGTTCTTTATTGAGAGTGAGTGAATTTTTTTTCAACATTTGTAAGTTCCATGTATTTGAATGGTTAATGTGTGGGATTTTCTCTCAATAAATTGTGTGAGGGCATGTAATTCAAAAGGAAGAAGGTAAATTTGCAAGTTTTTGATAATAAGTAGAGTAAGTAATAATGTGCTGGCATGAGAGTCTACAGTTAAGTATAAGATTGTGCATATCTTAGGTTGTTCATATATAATAGCTTATGTGGCATAATTTGGGGGAGACATATTTTGCTAAATGGCCTAAAAGTGTGATTAAGGATTGCTAGAGGACGAGCAAAGGTTTAAGTGTGGGGTGTTGATAATAGGTGAATTTGACTATAATTATACCCTAAATAATCACACCTTATTATGAGATTAATGTTGTTATGAGGACAAAATGCTTTGATTAGTGTTTGATTGTGTTTTACAGGTACATGTGATGCATTGGATGCCTTAAAAAGCCATTTTGAAGTCATAGGTTGATGAAAAGGCCAAGAGAAGAGCTTAAGTGAAGAGGGCTGGACGAAGCAGTAAAGAAACAGAAGTGTTGTTCATCCGCGGTCCATTCGCGGCCGCGGATGAACCGCGAAAAACGAAGCCCTCTGAAGTTTGACTGTTCGCGGTCCGCTCGCGGCCGCGAACGAACCGCGGAAGTCCCACTGCAGCAAATCCCAATTGGACTCAAACTTAGTTTTTAAGCCCTAAAACCTCTATATAAACTCCTAGTTTGCCCCATAGAGGCATGTACTTTATTTCTTCAATACTTTTGCAAGGTTTTAGTAGGAGAGATTCCTCTCAAACTCTTTCTATTATTTTATATCAAGCAATTCTTTATGATTTCAATTATTATTCTTATTTCTTCAAGCATGAGTAGCTAAATTCTTTTCTAAGGTTTTGATGGAACCTATTGATAGATGAACTTATCGTTTATGTGATTACAAATTGTGATTTAGATTTCTATTTGTTCAACTTCATTCTTATTGTAGTTAATTGGTAGAGCTCCCGATTAGCGGTGCCTATTTAGTGTGCATAACTTGGAAAAGAGTGCATATTTAGGTTTATTGTTGAACAACACCACACCTAGGTTATTAGAGGAATCTATAATTTTAGGCGTAAAGACGGGGTTAGGAATAACGAAGTCTTGGGTGCAATCTAAAGTGAACTATTCAAATTAAAGCTAGCTAGGGTAGCTCGGGAGAGTGCACTAGTAAATTATTGTAATTGCTCGGGAGAGGGTTACGATACACATAGCGTTCATGATTGATAGAATATATTAACAATTTGTATGAGCATAACGATAAGGGATTCCGTCAGATAGAGGAAATCAATACCTTAGTCTTTCTCTATATTATTTCATTCAACATTCAATTCTTTCTTTTAAAGCATTCTTTAATTCTTGCAAAGTAGTTGTTCGAAACCACATATATATATATATATATTCAAAGTTTGGGAACTTGATTCGTAAGTACTTTTGAGGTTGTGAAAGGGTTGTGAAAGTTGTGATTGATAGGTTAATTCTCTGTGGGATCGATCTTGGACTTATTAAACCGATAGTCTCTAATCACAACAACTGGACACAATAATCAAATACTAGCTGAAAACCTCTTTCATTAGATAGAGTCTTATTCCAACACCTCCATATCCTGCCCACGGCAGCTGAAGCACGCGATATACCGAACCCATCTCTCAGGTTAACCATTCGTGAATCTATTTCCCTCTTAAAACTGATACTACAATAGGTTTCGGAGCCAAACCTTGATTTTTACCTTTCTAACAAGCTAAGATCTAATATGCTCGTATTCATTAATGATTCCAACGGTCATTTCGATTATAACACACCGCACTGGTGATAAGACACCTCAACACCGGCCTAAGCCACGACGAGCACAACATAGGCTCCAATAGAAACGTATGCACACACTCGAATCATGACAGCTCAATTCATGACAACTGTCTCCAGCAAATAGAGCTGCAATTCAATTCCTCTGTGCCATCATAACATAGAACTGAGATCGCGTCTCGCATTATAGAAATACAGTACCTGAATCCTCCTCGAGAGGTCATAACATCACGTAGCCTTGTCGCGATTCGTGATTCTACCCCAACATTATTACTCATGAAGCACCTCAAGCCACTAAGCTCAAAACGGTTAACCTCGCACAGATCTAGGTCTTGAACCCAAGCAATCAACCTCACCCACGGTGAAACAATTAACATATGCTATTAAATCCTGAAAGGACACAACCGATGTGTCATTCGCCAAGCGATACTCAAAACGGTCTTTTCCTCAGAAGCGAGGAAGTATTGTATACCGGGTAGCTTATAACTAACTATATTTTCACAATATTCTGTTGCGGCGTGCAACCCGCTCCAATGACATACCCGTGGCGGCGTGCCACCCGATCTAGATACCATACCTGTGGCGGCGTGGCACCCGATCCAAATAACCCGTGGCGGCATGCCACCCGATCTACGCATAAATCTCGCAAAAGGAAATGCATATCGAGTAGAATTTTCTCATTACAGCAAACATGTATATATAGCCTCAAGCTCGGCCACATGAAACGCATCTGACAACGTTTCTCAATACTGGAACTGAATCAATGGTAGATACCTCTACACTGACATCCGCCACTAAGGCCCGACCAACAAAGCAATACCCACCAGCCCTCTGCTGGTCCTGAGGTACAACTACCCCGCTGGAGCATACTCTGATGCACTTTGCTACGCAATTTGTGCCATACCATCATAGTCCATATCACATCAGTGTAGACAACCTGGCCCAATGATGACCAGTCAACAATCAAGTATCATAATCCAAATTCGTCATATCAAGTTGAGAGAGAAAGCCACTAGAGCCTCCGATTTTTTTAATAATCACAAAACGGTGTCGATACACATGATATACAACCACTGCAATAGGCGGACTAACGAGAGCTTCAAGTCTCCAACACATATATAACACATGAATCACAATGCATGATCCCGTACTCCACTGTACATATACATAACGCACATCAAGCGTCCATTCATACCACGACAGCCATTCAGAAATTTCACTATGCCATCAACGACTCAATTATTATAGTCGATCCAACAAGAGAATACCACCATACCACTGGATATCATCGGTTTACATTGCCTTGTCCTTTTTGGATCATATTCCCTGCCAAGTTAATAGAATAACAGTACCATTTTCTTAAATTATCAGAAAGATCGATTCTTAATTCACCTGCAGCTGTCCGCGCTGCTCAATAATTTTATTGACTTCCCATATATTATTAACTGATCTCAAAACCTAGAATATACCATTATCAACTTTCCATAACACATCGTGTATACCATATTACACTAAGACAACATGGAAATTCATATCCCTTTCCTCCGCCTCAACATCGGCGCACTCCACTAGTCAAGGACTTTCGTGATCCCATATGGAAGAAAACTTATTACACATTCCACGCTTCGCATACCGACAGGAGTATACTCATTTTCAAACCATGATAAAACACATCACAAACTATTTCTTCCCATTCGTTGCATAAGTTTAAGTGCCAGGACTGAGTCCTTATACCCATATCAAGTTACACAACTGCCAGCACTCAAGAGCTTTGCTGCAATGTCTGCAAGACTTATTACTTCAACCACACACCAGGAATCAATCGTATTCCTTTTTATACCATTCCGGTTTATTAACAAGTCGTTCCATTTACCCAGTTTCCTTTCTGATTCATCTCTAATTTCATATCAGTCTTTACTATAGTACCATAATACATCAACTCATGTTACCACACGAGACTCGTACACAAGACCACACGGTCTAAGACCCATAGGCCACTGAATACTCTCTCAATGTTTCCCAAAAGTACCACATTCTACCATACTTTATTTTGATGAACTTCCCGCAATTTTTTAAATTGTTATCATTACTTCCCAATACGGATACCTAGAATCCCATCATTCACATGATATAACACAAGCCTTGATCTTCTCTAACGAAACCGCCATCTTTAGCCACATACACAAACCTTAAGGCACATGACTGTTACAAGCAAAATCTTGAACACTGCAAAACCATTCTCGGGCATCATTCACCCTTATTCAGTTGTAATTCAACTGTCCTATTGAGTAGAACCACTCGTGTTTTGTTAGAACTCTGACATCGCAGAACATGATTACTTACAGATACAATCGGCTATCTTTCTTTTCTATACGGTGAATATTCTTTACCAACAGCAGTTCAAAACACCCTAGTACTTCATTAGATCTACGAAGCACCATAACTTTTACCAGAATTTCCCAACATACTTAGAGACAGAATCAACATAGCACACAATAGTGCAATCAGTTAATCAATAGCAACCTTCCCAACTTAGCTCGAAGCCATTCATCAAAGCACTTTCAACCACTCATATCATTATTACCCAAGTGATGCCGAAATGTTAATATGAGATTAAACTCAAGTCATTTACAAGCCTTGACAGAGACTCAAATCATCAGAGACCTTAGCTTTTCTGCAATTCTTGCATGCACCACCAATAAGCCCACTCTCTTTAGGTGACAGAAATCTTTCTAAGTCCCCAAATTTTCCAAAAATTTCGGCAGAGTTCCCTTTGTAAATTGGCCTATCCACCTGCCAGAGAATCACCAAAACCATCCTAGCAATACATTCACAACTCGACAAGACATCACAATGCATATCGACAAAATTAGTCTCAATACTACACAAATCATATTATCATATTTGGTACATGAACATGCGTTGTACCTGCTCGAATCATAACACATATCAACTACCTTTCAATTACACATGAGAACCAATCCACCTATCTCGCCTCAATTTAGCATTTCAGTAGAATACCTTCCACCAGGGATACACATAGCATAATCATTTTAGTCTTCCCGAGTTTGAACTCGTTCCACTACACATAAGGCACTTTACCTTCCAATTAAGAGGCGATGAAAATATTTCTCACGCCCATAGCTAGGGCTACATATCAAATCACAATAAAGATCAATACCGATCGTATGAACTTCATAATACCGGCTCGCGAAATTAGTACCTTGGTGCTCAAGCCATAGACAAGGATCTGGCCTCGAGTCCTCCCGACTGGCCCAACATGAACTCACGGAGATTATATCTCGCCCCTCGATCGGGGGATTGCAAGCCATAAGTCAATTATATTACCGAGCGCTCGATGCGTACACAGACGTGTGGAAGGAATTTCAAAAATTATATCCCAAGCCGAATCAAGTGCGCACGATAAGAATTCCAAGAAATGTGAAGTGTTTCCTAAAGGTTCGCAGCCTCCCGAGGATAAGTACAGGCGTCCCCGTACCGATCCACAAGACTCTACTAACCGGCTCAAGACTAATGAGGCCTAGTAAACCTAGGCTCTGATACCAACTTGTCACGACCCCAAATCCGGTCGAGATGGCACCCAGTACTCTGCTAGGCCAGCCCGACCAATCAACAATAACCACGGAGCCACAAGCTCACTTTATCCAATTTAAGCATAACAATTGATAGATATATTTAAAACAGGGAACCAAGTCCCAACACGTGCCAACTCCCATAGACCGAAGGGTCAAGAGTCATGAGCCTCTACAGAGTATACAAAGTGTAAATAGTGAATATAACTGTGCACAAGTGTGGGATGATCGGAACAAAATACAGACAAACTGGAGAATCAGGTCCTGCGAACGCTGGCAGCTACCTCGACTGTCCAAAAGCACTCCCGAGCCGCAATAGAATCAGCCATGTTGTGATGTACCTGAATCTGCACACAAGGTGCAGGGAGTCGGGTGTGAGTACTTCCAACTCAGCAGTAATAAAAGTAAATAATGTTGAAGGGAAGAAAACCACGATAGACACTATCTCATGCTACACAATACAGAACTATCTTTTTATTCCTTTCCAGCATAAGTGAGTAGATCATTAAAAATCTCAATTTTTAGCTACTTTCTTTTATGATAATATACCAATACCTGGATACAATCTCAAGCAGTGCAAGTCCGCACTCAAATCAGCCCCTCGGCTCAGCACTCCTTATCAATTTACACCAGGAGATCTGGTCAATAAGGCAACTAATGCATGTGTGCCAGTAATGTATGAGTGTTGAATGTTATGCCACATAGTACACGTAAACCAATGTATGTATGCCATGCAATGCATATGACCGCTACGGCGTGTAGCCCGATCCAATTTAGGTACCCGTGCTCACTGTGGGGGTTCAGACTCCGGAGGGGCTCCTACAGCCCAAGCACAATATTAATATCACACCTGCTGCGGCGCGCGGCCCGATCCGTATACCACTGCGGCGTGCAGTCCGATCCATGCATGTGTATGCATATGCTCACATGAAATGTCATGCCCTAACATATGGCCCTCGGCCCAATCAGTCTAACAAATAATCAAGAAAGCCCTACGGGCAACAATATCACATTAGCTCACAGCTAAAATATTATTAAGACCTTGTTCAAGTTTTTCATAACCTTATAAGAATTCTGAATAGCAAAAATACCATTTAAAACCTTAAATTTAGATAAAAATATGTACAGTGTTATCAAGACAATGATACTAATCCCTGAAGGATTCAAATAATCGGCACGAAGCCCAAACATGATAATTAGTCCAATTCATTTCAACAATTAGGTGTTATTATTTATTACGCGGGACGGACCAAGTCGCGATCCCCAATGGTGCTCTACCCCACGCCCGTTATCCGGCGTGCAAGTCACCTCAACACAGTACTAAGATGTGCAAGTCCGGGGTTTACCAACCCTCGGGACATCATTTACAAGTATTACCCACCTCGAACCGACGAAAGCTCATGCCCGCGATGCCTTATCTCCTCGAACCGGCATCCACGCACGTCAAAACTAGCACAAATCAGCACAAATATATCAAAATAGGCTAATGGAACATCACCCAATCGAAAGAACTCGAAAAATATCAGAAATCACGAAATTGGCAAAACCCGAGCCCCGGGCCCACATCTCGAAAAATTATGAAACTCACATTTTCGGAATCCTCGTCTCTCCACGAGTCCGTACATACCAAGAACTCCCAATTCGGACCACAAATGGTCCTTCAAATCCCCATTTTAAGATTTTTGCTCAAAGCCCTAATTTTCTTGATTTCTTACCCAAATTCAGAGAATTAATGGAAGATTCTTTGATAAAATCATGTATTTAACTCATAAAACTTACCTCCAATGATTCCCCGTCGAAATCCCTTCAATTCCCGTCCAAAAGCTCTCAAGAATGACCAAAAATGGTGGAAAAATGGGTTGATTTCGCGGCTGGAATGTTTTAAAAACATTCTGCCCGGGCATATTACTCATCGCGATCGCGGGAATGGCTCTGCGATCGCGGAGAACAAAATTTGGCCCAAAATTTACCCTTCGCGATCGCGGGAAAGGCTTCGCGATCGCGGTGAACAAACTCCGGTTCCTCCGGACAGGGTTCAGTATAATGGTCATAACTTTTGGCACACAACTCCGAATGATGAATGGTTTGATGTTCTGGAAACTAGACACATAGAGCTATAACTGTCATTTGATGCTCATTTCCTGAATCCGTATACATTTCTAGATATAAGCTTCCCAATTTATACATGTGTATTAGAGATCCTTCTCGGACACCCTATAGTGTAACGTCCATAACTATTTACACAGATGTCCAAATCACGATTGCTTTATCTTCTGAAAACTAGACACGATGGGATACAACTTATGTTTTTGAATCACCTTAAAATTCCTTGTATATAAAAAGATATGAGCTTTCGAAGTAGGATCAATGCACAGAAATTTTCCTTCTTCGCGATCGCGGAGCATTTCACGCGATCGCGATTCATTAATACTTTTCGCACATTTTACTCACCGCGATCGCGTCCCATTGTCCGCGATCGCGTAGAACACTGCTACAGACATAAACCAGCAGTTAAAAATGGCCTAGAAATGGTCCGAAACCACCCCGAAACTCACCCGAGGCCCCCGGGACCTCAACCAAAAGAACCAACACGCTCTATAACCTTATTCGAACTTGTTCCAATCATCAAAACTCTATCGTTAACATCAAAATCGTCCGTTTTCAACAAATTTAAGCTTAAGTTTAACTTTAACTTCAAAAATTCACATTCGATCAAAAACCCGACCAAACGATGTCCGAATGACCTGAAAATTTGCAGGCATATCCAAAATCACCTAACGGAACTACTGCAGCTGTCGGAATTCCATTCCGACTCCCGGATCAAAATCTCACCTATCGATCGGATTTCGCCAAAATTCAACCTTAGCCAATTCAAGCCTATTTCTACACCGGATCTCCAAATTCAATTCCGATTGCTCTCCTAAGTCATAAATGATCCCTCGAAACTAGTCGAATCATCAGAATCCGATTCAGAGCACTCTAACTCGATAGTCAACTCTAGGTTGACTTTCCATATTCAAACTTCCTTCAAACATGCTATTTGCTTCATTTTTAATTCAATTCACTCCTAACTCACCCGATAGGTTCTAACACCGATATAGAAGCATAAGATATGTTAATGCAAGGTAACGGGGTGGAAATTTCCATAACGACGGGCCGGGTCGTTACAGTGACTTGAGGGATACTGTACAGCAGGGAGGTGCTATGAAGGTAACTCTAGATGATGATGGAGTATTGAGATTCCAGGGGTGAGTTTGTGTGCCTAATATGGAGGAGATTCGAGAGTTAATCTTAGTAGAGGCCCACAGTTCGTGATATTCTATTCACCCGGGTGCCGCAAAAATGTATCAGGACTTACGGCAGCACTATTAGTGGCGTAGGATGAAGAAATACATTGTTGCGTATGTCGCTCGGTGTCTAAACTTTTAGCAGGTGAAATATGTGCACCAGAGGCCTGGTGGTGTATTCCAGAGAATTGAAATTCCCGAGTGGAAATGGGAGCGGATCACAATGGACGTCGTTACTGGGTTTCTTTTGACTCAGAGGAGATTTGATGCTATTTAGGTCATTATTGATAGGCTGACCAAGTCAGCACACTTCATTCCAGTATTTGTCTCTTACTCATCGGAGAAGCTAGTAGAGATTTACATTAGGGAGATTGTTCGCCTTCATGGGGTGCCTGTGTCTATTATCTCAGATCGGGGTACGCAGTTTACCTTGCGTTTCTGGAGAGCAGTCCAGCAAAAGTTAGGCACCCAGGTTCATCTGAGTACAGCTTTTCATCCTCAGACGGACGGTCCGTCCGAGAAGACTATTCAGATCCTAGAGGACATGCTCCGAGCCTGTGTCATTGATTTTGGAGGTTCG